>KB455022.1:16745-32351 GCA_000341325.1 Panagrellus redivivus
CAAGTATTATGAACATAGATGGAATAAAAAGCAACTGAGAATAAATATAGAATAAGGGGTCTGGCCCGTCGGAGCGAACACAATAATCAGCAATAGCGATTAAGGAATAAGTCGTAACAAACGACAAAATTGATATAGGATAATAGCAAATTCGATAGTTATGGTGGATGAAATGCGTCATTTGCCTAGTGGAACTGACCAATTTATGAGTTTGATGCTGTTTGCATGATTTTCCAAGTTTTTCCATTAACAACGGAGGAAAAGATTCATGGTGAAACGAAAATCTAAAACGGCATTAAGAATGTTGCTATATTTATTTTGAAGTATTATAACTCACTTATCCATAAACCGGTGGCAGAAATGCTGAACATATTCGACAAAGTCATCGTATTCCGATAAATTCAAACAGATGCGGCCTTCTATGCGAACCTGTTTAACATGAGCATGTAATAATTTCTTAGCTTGTTCCCAAGTAATTTCTCCATATAGAATTAAACGACTATAGCGTCCAATAATCAATGGAATAACTTTTTCATAAACTTGGAAGCTTTTACAGTGCAAGATTAGCGTATCTTGAACAACGATAGGCTTGTTTTCATCAAGCTCATCGACATGAATTATTGAATCCCACCTCGGATCGAAGGTTAAAGGGCCGTCAAAAATATATCTTATACACTGAAAGCGTGAATAAAAGTTTTGCACCATTTTTGCGTCAATTTCACGTCTAGCGGCGTCGTAAACTTTTTTGTTATCGCTAATGAAAACGTTGGTGCATTTATCAAACTTGCGCCGACGATGGCAAATGGGTTTAATATCAGGACATATTTCCCGGAGTTTGGGGATATCAATCGTAGAAGAAAGGTTAATCAGACGAGATTTAAATTCGTAAGGTAGGTTGGTAAACGGTAAGTTATCGTTTTCGTATTCAATGAAAGGCATTGCGGTGAATGCTAGAAAGACAAATAAATATAAATATTACAAGCTCAAGCAAGGATAGTGGTCGAATGCAACAAGCTAGCAATGGGGGAAAGATCCGCGACGCTTGACCCCTGGGGAAACGATGAGGCAATCGATAGCGTCGATACTTTCCATGGTTACTTTCTAATGGTGACCTCCTGGTGAGATCTGCAGCAGGGTATAATTCAACCAAATTACCTAATGTTAATGCAAGTTGTTTGCTTATTCTTGCTCGAGAGATGGCAAGTTACCAGCTAATAATAGTAATCTTAATCGTTTTTTGTCAAGAGCAAATAGTGTAAATTTGATACTGCTTTCACATTTTTAGAATACTCAAAGTTTAAAAATGACAAACAAACTACAGTAAGCAACCTACCAGAGCGACTTTCAGGCTTCACAATTATTGTCAGCGGATAAAAAATTTGTTTGTTTTAAGTCCAAATCGCGAAGATGGCTAATTGTCAACTTTATAAGCTTAACTTTTTTAAAGGTATTCATCGAAAGAACGTATGTGCAAACTAAAAGTTTATTTGTTTAAACGTAAGGACAATAAACGTTGATATCATTACTCGTTACTCGAAGAACCAACAATGGCCTATTTTTTTGCGGCCAGAACAAAGACACTTTCCCGTGGCAGTTATTTTTATGCGTACAAAATTTAAAGCTTTTTGTTTTCTTTGGTATTGAGGAGAATGATGTTAGAATAGGTCCGGGCCACGTCTAACTTGGATAGATTGCTTCCGGCGGACTTCGGTATCACCGACGGACAAGCTTGACGGCTTTTTTGGAAGCCCCTAAAAAGAAGTATGCTTGAAATGACGACTTATGTGAAAAATTTCAACGCTTACCGGAACTATGAGAGTAGTGTCCTCGTGAGCGTCATCATCAGTGTCTTCGACGTCGCTTTCAATGTTAACATTGTGTGTTGATGGGAACCGTTTCCGAATGCTGGCGCGATCCATCTCCATTTCAATGACCGATGGCTCCTTGCTTGCGAACTGCACTGCGATCTGGGGTGTCGTGCTCGGAGTTTTGACATCTTCAGCTTCTTCCTAAAAGGGCATTCTTTGTATATTACCATTTGTATTTCTATTGATAAAGCACACCTGCAATTGTTCGAGGTCTTTGGCGCTGCAACTGGGGGTGTCGACATCACGAACGTCATGGAATTTAGCGAGATCGATTTTGTATTGGCCATTGTCGCGTTGATAGGTGACTAGACGAGCGAAACTGCAAGTTAACAATGCGATAATTTGCTATGTGAGGATCATTCTAAACGGTAAGTGTAAATGATAGGCACCCACCGTTTACCCCACAGAATTTCCGTAGGCAAATAACTAGTTCTCGCTTGTGTCGTCGATCCGACAGATTCAACAACACCCTCCAGCAATGCAATTATTTCAAACCGAGATGTTGCAAGACTTTCTTTGCTAACTTCGTACAATGGACTTTCCTCGTTGATTTCATGACAAATTGTAATTGGCCAAATGACGAAGACCCTGTCTAACCCTGAGTCGTACCCGACATCCATGTCAAATTGGTGAAACGGCAGAATTTCGCCTTCCAGAGTGAAACACTTTTTGATCATCTAAAGTGCATTTTTCCATTTTGACGGATTAAGTCAATCTGAATGTCTCTTACCTGAAGACGGACATGTGCTTCAGCGAGAAGACTCTTCCTCATGTCGCCAACTCTGAATTGGAGACACAACTTCCCATCCCGAACGCAAATCACACAGTTTTTACTAAATAAGATCGTGGCAGCTCTTTTTATTGGACGCGCAAGTTTTGCGAAAATAACACCCGCCATCAGAGTTTGACACATGACTCCAACCATGAATTGGATACACATTGTAACCACTACCAAAGGGCAGGCATCTGTTGGATATCGGTAGCCATAGCCTGTATTCGTTCATGTTTTCATTAAATGTGAATCATCAAAAAACAAACCAATGGTTGTTTGTGTCGTGAAGGCGAAAAGGAAGAGATTAAGAAGATCGTGGCAATTTTTGATACAGGGCTTCCATTGAGGGTCCTTTCCTGTGGTTCCAAGATCACCATGATACAGGGCCTGGATGTAGTAAACGCTGGTAAACAAAGACCATGAGAGGAAAAACGACATGGAGAAAAAAAGGAGACACCATCGCCACTTAACTTCGATTACAGTAGTGAAAATATCCCTGGAAGAGGGTTATGGGGTGAGATTGCGTTACATAATGATCTGTTTGCTTTGTTGAGTTCAAGTTGCAAGAAGAGTTGCGCAGTCTAAGCCGATTTTAAAACAGAGAGAAAAACTTGGAACCACGAGGTGGCGAAAAGTGGGTAAAAAAAGCTGCTACTGATAAAGTGAAAAAAACAAACCTGAAGTACTTTCTATGCTGCTTCGGAACATTGACCAACGAAATGTTGCACAACCCGTGTTTTTGAACTAATCTATTCCGGATTCGACGAGAGCCAATACGGGGTCGAAGGAAACGATTCCGCGTTTCTGACTTTGGTGTAGCCGGAATAATCGGCGATGATTCGCCGTTTTCACCGATTAGGTTGTTGGTCTCCATTACACCAAAATGTCTACAAGAATGCTATGAATAAGCATGTAGGGTTCGTTTTCGGGAGCCGCGATCGATTTCAGTTTACAAAAACAAAACATAGTTCGCTGATAGTCTCGGCGGGTGTAGCCCAAAACAAAGAAATTGGCCTAAAGAGCAACATGAAACAATGTTCAAAACACAGACAAAAATCTGAGGTGTAAGGGCCATTCAGAAGGAACTCTATCTTAGGCACAAGTGGCTTCAAAGTTTGTCTCTAGGAGGAAGGAAAAAAGGACCTCTAGCATTTAACACAAATACGCAGTTTTCCAGCGACTGCGCCTCACTTTTTAGCTGGTTGCAGCCCAATGCTTCTTTCTGTTGTCTCTGTGCGCGGAGGCAGTACAAAGCAGTCGCCTGCGGATGCAGAATACACGGATAGTGGCATTTGCGCAACCCGATGCACAGAACAGAGCCTCCTGCCAGTCGTAGTGATGATCACGGAAGGGCCAGTGTGTCGAAGGCCTTCCCACTTCTTCGCCTCGCTTATATTAGTCACAACTATGGCCCCAGGTCTATTCAAAGAGGCGCGACCGCGCCGAAGGCAGTTTCAATTCACATCTCAGAGTCGTGGCGACCGCGAAGCCACCGGAAAGGGATCGTTTCAAAAACAACAATAAGAAAAAAAATGGAGCCAAGGAAATGGTGTCAGCGTAGGCCAGGAGACAGCTGTCAACGTCAAGCCTTGAGGCATGTCCTTTTTCGTGGGGGATATGATGAAGCTTTAAGATGGTGGGTGGCTAGAAAGTACCCCTTGTTCCATTTCGACCAATAGCTCGATGATGGTGGTAATAGAATTAAAGTGGACCCACTGAAAGGATGCCGCCTTCCTCCAGCAATTTGCAATTCATGAGATTTTACAAAACATACATATAGATAGATTTTATTTCACGTCTTTTTACTCTGTCAATTAAAAGGTTAGTTTACGTATCAAACAATAAAAAAGTCATTAGAACTCATGCAGCTATCAGACACAACTTGTCTACAAGCATTTGAAACAGAATCGATGTGAAAGAAGAATCGATGGTGACAAGTATTCTAAGTATATGAAGGAAATATAAATTTGAAAGGAATGAGCTTAAATTGCACATACAAAATCGTATAAAAGTATGTTCAAATTTTGTGTGTTAAATAAAAAAGTAAATGAATTTGAAAACAAAATCCCGACGGTGAACGACCAGTAAAAAGAATCAATTAGTAAGACACTTTCTTTTCGTGGAATCAGCCGTTTACTTGGACGTCCCAAGAAAATTAGACACGTGTTCTTAGGAATCATGTTTCTTGACGGACGCTGGAGTGTTCGTATTGGATGGGTGATTGGCGGTGGCCATGGCCAACGAGCTGAACGACGATCTGCACGACTCTAGGCTGGCGACGGATCCGCTGAAAAACAAATGGCTCTCAGTACTATAAACACAGATGGAAATAGATTTAAAATAAACGTACTGGAAGCCGACAGCATCGAGCAACTCGTAGTAGACCATGAGACGCGCCTTATGGCCCGAAAGGCTGAAGTCAAATGCGGATTGTTGGTGGACGGCAGCAGGCTCCGTGTAGCGCCATTGAAGGATGTAGGTGCCGACGCGAGAGCAGTAGTGGGAACCTTGCATGGAATCGCCTTCACTGAAGGTGACTGGATGCTCTTCAATCTTGAGATCACGGTCAAGCTTGAGATCAGGATCGAGGGCAACGGTGACCGGAGGGCTGCTCACGGTTACGGCGCCGATCGCAGCGGTGACACGTTCCACGGGATTCAGGGTCGACGGGGATTGAGGGGTCGCTTGACGAATCTTCTTCTCGCTGTAGTAGACGAGGAATTCACACTCGCCCTTGATGACATCGAAATCCCAGGTCAAGACGCAACCCGGCTTGGCGGCGTAGACGGCGCATTCATAGGGAGCGCCACGATGGACGGCTGCCGTGGAGTAGGTCGACGTGAGCGCGTCCTCGCCATCGATACCCATCTCCTCGACAGGGCGGTAGTTCGTCTTCGGGACATGGCCACCTTCGGGAGCGCTACAGAAGCACGGACCGCCCAGGAAGTCCGGAAGGTACTGTTCATCGATGTATTTGCCAAGTTCAGGCAGGACAGCATCGCCACTGTTGATCATGAACTTCTTGCGAGTGTTTTCATCGATGAACTGAGAAATGAGGGTCCACAGGACCGGGAAGACGCGAGGAGCACGCGAGATAAACACTTGACCCATTGTTTCAGGGTAATTCGCCTGAAGCAATAAATTAGGTTGCTAAGCTTTCAAGTGTTCGACAAAGTACTTACCTCGACGATTTCGATAATGCGTAAGAGAGCTTGCACTCCAGGTCGCCAAAGGTGGCGCATGCTGAGGCCTTCCAAGTCGACGAGCATTGTCCAGGTGCTGTAAGAGCAACATTTATAGATGTTGATCAAGTTTATAGATTGATTAAACATACCTGATAGGTTGTCCGAGCTGTTTGGTAGCTTCCGCGGCCTTAACAAGACCCTCCTCACAGATGCGCAAGGTCAGCTTGACCACGTTTTCAAGGCCAACACTACGCAGAAGACCCTTGACATCCAGATGCCCAAGTCGAAGCACGAACACCGGGCGTCCAAGCTTGTCCGAATGATGCCATGCACCCGGGAAGAACTGATGCAGCACTGCCGGTGCTTGGAAGTCGTGCAGAATCTTGTCCACATTATGCTGCTTACGCCACAGCAAACTGTTGCTGATCATATCACGAGCCTTGGCGACATCGAAATCACGGGCACGCAGGAATCGGAGCAAATGGGCATCATTGGGAAGTTTGCCCTTGTGGTGAGCCTGGAGACCGTACTTCAACTCGCACAGACGGCTCTCCTCAAGCGGGGACAGTTGGCCCAGGAAACGGCGAATGTAGTCGGCTTCGAGCTTGGATTCAGCTACAATAAATCGGACGTTACGTCGAGTACGGCCACTCTTATCATATCTACGTGCTAACATTCGAGCGCAATTTTGGCAATTTAGGTAGTGCAATCATAGAAACCCCGGAGAATCATACAAAATTAAGTGAAAGCTCGCAATCGGTCATTGAGAAAATGCGCAGACACATGGAGCTGATTCGGACTGCTTTTGAAATCCTGGATTTTAAAATATGAACAGCGATTGCAACAGCGTTAAGTGCAAACAAGTTGCTCGCACGCCTATTCTTGATTGTCGTTCCTCAGACAAGAGCATAGCCAAGAGCCGCTTTAACTGTCATTCAAGAGATAAATGAAACCCCGGGTGTGCTTATTGGTTTAAGTATGTATTGAATGAGTGCAGAAGTGTGCTAATAAAAGATAAAAGTGTGGACGTAATAGGCTTAATTTAGACCCCACGCGTTTTGAAAAAAAGTTGCGTTGCACTCGAATGTAGTCTTATCTGTCGCGAAAAGTGGAAGTAAAGTACAACTTACGATCTTCAAAGCTCGTTCCACGGTTAATGCCATTGGCAGTGCCCGATGTAGACGGTCCTGGTGTAGCGGAAGAAGTGGATTGACGGCGATCGACATCCTCGGGACCAGTGATGGTAGGTGTCTGGGATTGGGATTGCTTGCGGATTTCGTTGGTAGAGGCTTGGGATTGGTCATCGTCATTCTTGGAAACATCGATGGCGGAATCGGCTGGCGAGCGGTTGACATCAGAATCGACAAACGGTGTGATGTGAGATGTGCCGCCCTTGATCAGCTCTTCGATGAAGAATTCAAGGATTTCTTTGCCCTTAAAACAAACAAATTCATTCAATGAATCATTTCAACTTTAATTTGTAAAAGCTGACTCACCTTGGCCAAATTGGCAGCATACTGTCGGACAGCAAGCTTCTCCACAGTGGCTTCGAAACCAAAAAAGCTCTTGACATCGAGGTTAGCGTCCTGTTCAAAGCAGGTCCATTCCGAGTTATCAGGGTGCACCTGTAAGAAAAACGGTTGTTACTGACTGGCACGTGCGAAATTAGCAACAAAAAACTCACGTAATAGTGGCAGTTTTCTTGGATAGCAATACGGCTCGCGAAAGAGATGTTAGTAGCTGTGATTTCGAGCGTACGTTTGCGACGGTTCAAGCTGTTCTTTTGATTAAAGTACACGTAATCGACACCCGCAATCTGAAAAACGCTTTTTGATTAGCGCTTGTAATCTTAGCAGTGATAAAATCGCACCTTCTTGACCAGGTACGGCGCTTCAACGTTCAATTGACATTTTCGTTCAATAACTTCCTCAGCGCCGTCGGGGGAATGGTATTCCGAAATGATTTCGGATCCGACAAAGATGGGGATCTGAGGACACGTCGGAAACCGCTTCTGGTATGCGGCCATGACGATCTCAAACGGATGTTTGTAGATTCGAACGGGACTTTGGTACGTTTGGACCATGATTGCCGGCGGTTTACGTTCCTGGAAATGAGTTAAGGTAAGACTTTTACGGGTTTATAGGGCCGTATGACAACTCGATTTCAAAAAAAGGAACACGTGAAAGAACAACGACTGCTTGGGGCATGTTGTCAAGGGAGAAATATATTAAAGGTGAAACGATAAAAAAAATTGTGCAATGAATGCAATTTATTCTAAAAGTCGAGACCACGGAAGGGGAAATGGAAATCGCCACCACGTCGTTAAGGCAATCAAAAACCAATAACAGAGACTACACATTGATAGATAGCGCGAATTGCAATTGGAATGTCAGTTCGTCCTGAACAAAATGTCTACACTTGACGGTAATGAGGTCTGAAGAAGGCTACTAGAAGACTCATTTCTCATTGATGACATTCACTAAGCAACCGAAACAAATAAAAGTGAATGGAATGGAGTGGAAAAGTCGATACAAGCAGGAAATGGAACGGCTCGAGTTTGGAGACGCTAAAATGATGAATGTTCAGGCATGTGCTATGCAGACTGACAATAAAAGTGAGTTGAGTTGAGGCCTTTTCCCATATAAAACGGAACCAGGCATATATTCTTGTCTTGTCTTATCGATTGAAAGTTGAAAAAACGACTGAACGAAGCAGTAAAAACAGCGGTCGAGAGTCGGGAATGCAAGCAAACTACTAGGTAATGAACACTCTGCTCATTCGCGTGATTATTGGTCGTTGCTACGTGTGTCGCAAAAACGGTTCTGCGCCAAAGTGAATTGAATTGCATAAAATTTCTCCGTAAAACAATGCGAATTTGATCGGCGAGCGGAAAGACAATGGCGGCTAAAATAAGAAAGGCGGACGTCCTGTATGGGTTGTGATTAGTAGCGATAATAGCTGCTAAAATAAACAAGGGGATGGAACGAGATATAAAAAGAAGGGCGCGGTGCTATCGAGGGGGAGAACGGACGACCTACAACAGCAGCAACAGCCCTACCACAGGCAACCTGACACGCAACAAAAGCCCAGGCCAGACAGAGCGCTCTTCGTTGTAGAAAACGCCAACGTGCTCATGCTGATGTGTTTGTCACGGCCGACGCCACTACCGCCGGGCTGGCCCGGGGCGATAGTGGCGTCTAACATACGCGAAGGGCTCTGTCGACGCTTTGACTGGGCGTCCCAGTGGCGGAGAATCTTGTCCACATTAAGCAGCATAATGTGGACAAGATTCTGCGCGACACGGCTAAAACACAGTCTTATCCAAAAAACACTGCGACAAACAGCAAAAAAGAGGCCACCACTTTTAGATTGCATTGCCTCTGGCAGTCTAGTTAGGTCAGTCAGTATTATCCCCCCATGCAGAGTGCATTTATCACGTCAAGCCACTTCGACTGATTCCTACTCCAAGGGCTTCCTTGCCGACCATAAACCTCGACAACAGTGAGAAAAACATTAAATTTAGAGTACTTGCAAATATGCACCGCTATGGGCAACGTTATTTGTATCCTACTTTAGTCTTTGGGCGTTTATGATGGATTTTTTCAAGTTTCACGCTTGACGAGACATTTTGATACCTACATATGTGGCATCATTTTGGATGCGGACGTATTGACTATACATGTAGGTATAAACCACGAGACAGCAGACATATGACAACCCTTCTCGGAAATTCCACAGGTGTACAGGTAGGTAGGACATTGCTTTCTTTATTTCCGTATTTACAGGGGCTACACGTTACTCGGTAGCGCAACTATTTAGTTTGAGCGAAAAGACGAGATCAACTTTAACGCGACGAGTCAAGTCCTTTGAGGAGTTACAATCGGATCGAGCACCCACTGCGGGGAAATTGCACAAAACTCTGTTTCCGCGAGGGAAGCAATCTCATCACGGCCTGTAAGGCATTTGCCGGATGCGGCATTGAAAAATTTTCCGGAGCTGGTTAACCATGTTTGGTGGGCGCCTTGCATGTGGCACTTGAATAAACGCAAACCCTGAAACAAAAGAAAAAACCGTGTTATTCCGAGATAGATGCGTGTTGTCAGTCCTCTGGGAGGAATCGAAAATGGGGTATTACTTTGAGGGAGTCGAGACATAGCATACTGGAGCCCATGGGGCGTAGTTCCTTCTTCTCGGTGAACCTCCAAGTTTGTTCACGTCGGCCCTGTCGACAAGGTTCCAAAAACACGCGTGCTCCTTTGACAATTCGGCCAGAAGTTGTCTCACCCGTGAGACACAGTGTTGTTCCATTCAAGCGAATCTGAAACTCATTAATTTGTTTCGGCTTCTATCTCCAAAGTGAATAACAAACCAGAAATTTTGATAACACTTTAGTTGTTTGCGTTACGACATCAGGTGTGGGGGAGTTCCCAGGCAACATTTTGGGGTATATGTTTTCCAAGTACCATTGAAATGATTTGCATTGTAGTTTCTCACGCAGGGAAACCATTTCAGAAATGTCACCATAATCTTTCTTCATGCGTAGGTAGGGTCGTTGCTCATAGAATTTCTCTTTGTACTCGTCCATCCAGACAAGGGCCGTTCGAAGCGAGTTTTTACCCATGGAATCGACACCTGTGCCATATGGCCGTCTCCGGCGAAAGATATGCCCTACACGGCTGCACGGAATGATTTCCAGTTCACCTCCACACATCCATAGTCGGAAGGAGATTTCGACGTTTTCTGCTCCCCAAACATCCATACCTATCAACGAAAACGTCAATTAGATTAAAGGAAAAGCTTTCCAAATCAAATTAAATTACCGTTATCATACTGGCCAATTTCGTAGAAGAAATTACGGTTTATGGCAAACAAGCCACCAGCCATAGTGGCCGACTTGAGTGGTTTGATGTAATTGACGGGGTCGTTGAAAAAGCTTCGTGGGGGATAATCCCAAATGAAAGTGAGAGCCCAATTGAAGCCGCCTGTGCATACTGGTGATGTGACGTATTGAAACGTGTCCGAGTTGATGATGTCAATGATGGGGCAAACAACTCTGGAAGAAAAAAGCATTAATAATGGATGGCAAACTCGGCACAATGCATCTGAACCCAAATAAAGACGTACTTTGAAGGGGACTCACGAATGCGGTCAAGGAGTGGTGGAAGCCAGTTCTCATTGACCTCGCAATGGCTGTCAAGGAAAACGAGCACTTCGCCGACGGAGTTTTTAGCGCCGAACATTTTGGCTCGGATGAGGCCTTCATTGTTTTCAGTTCGTAGGAATCGGATTTTTGATGAGGGCCAATGTTCGGCAGCATAATTTTGGACTTCTGGCTCGGCGTCTTTATCAGCGTCGCTTTGATCGTCAACAAGTAATATTTCAGTAACCAATTCTTTTGGTGTTCGGTCAATGATGCTGTTAACCATGCGAATAAGCACGGACGGAAGTTCGTTAAAATAGCAAATGATGATGCTTGCGGATGGCAATACATCAGCATATGTTTGCTCCGTGCATAACTGATGGCGGGAGTCTGGAATTTTCCGTCTGGGACCAATGCGATCACTTAGAAGAGCGTTGAATTCATATTTTTTGTAGCCTAATTGTTGTTCGACCTGTAATAAAACACTTTTGAAAAGCAGGAGTGGCATAACAACTCACAATATCCTCAGGACCTGACATAACTGATAACTCTGTAAGATTAACTTCTGGAACCTTGTCATAACCCCATCGTTCTTCATCATCAACCAGCTTCTGAACCATTGGATTCACCACAAATGACTGATTGGAAACAATCTTCTCCGCGGAAACCTGTGGTTCCAAGTGTTCTGATGCCCGATCTTCATCCACAACTTTGGCGAGCCGTGAATCCACTCGATTCGAATCGGCATCTTGATCAGCTTCCGCGCCATTGAACTTAACTTTGCCGAAATCTTCGACTTTTATAGTTTCTTCTTTAATATTAACATTGACAACAGGGTCATTTATGGAACGAATATTAATAAATACTAAGACTAGCCATATGAAACCAAATACCGCAATCACGGAAGTCCATTTTTTGCGCATGCCAATATATTGATCAGGTATACAAATTGATTCAAACCCGTAATGAATCTAATGCAATGCAATGTTAGCACCGGTCAACAACTTTGGCCACAGATGAGCAGCGTCGAAGAAGCAGGCGGCCAAGTCAAACGAGGAAGAGCGGTATGTGTGTACAGGCAGAACTGTTTATTGACGACGCCGATCAAATGTGCAGGGTTGCGCAGTGGTTTCACGCATGCAAGTTCGGCAGACGAGACATTTTTGTGTCACCAAGGTGGGGGATGAAAAGAAGACGTCCGTGGGTCGGCTGACCTTGCGAAGTACCAATGTCGGTCCACTCTTGAATGCAACTAACCAGGCAGAGGTATCTATCTATCTATTTTCACCGTCGTCCGGTAGCACGGTGTTTAAAAGTTTCAAAAGTGAAGCAGCGAAACCAACCCGATGACGGATCGAACGAGACAAGAGACGCTTGACTTGATCCGATACAACGCAAAAAGGAGGCCACCGGTGACTGGTTGGCTTGCGAGCATTTGGTGAGCCCTGGTCGATCAATTGCCCTGCGGTGAGCCAGATGTTTATGCTTATAGGTTAAGATTATGCTATGGACTGCTGTTGCAGATTGTGCGAACATAAAAACAGCTGAACGAAGAAAGAAACATTGGCGCCTGCTCAGAAAAGCATAACATCGCTGAAGATTATGTATATCTCGAAGTACGATCGCGCCGACAATGTACAGACGAAATCTTTGCGCACACTTGATTCGGAAGAGCCGTGCCACTTGAAAATGACCAACTTGTGCAACAAAACGGTCTTTACCTCTTAAAATGGAGACAAAGGAAGGAAAGCAACCCCGTATTTGTAGCTACTCAAAGCTGGTCTGTGACAAATTGACTTTTTAAGACTATGTTTTCATTGCTTACGTTTTCCGTCATTTACAGTATAAATGTTGTACAAGCTAGTCTAGGAGGTACGGATTTTCATTATTAAAACGCAACAAATAAGTAAATGCGTTTATTATAGGTGTATTATGCAGATTACCGAAAGACTCAGGCTACCAATGTGGAATGGCGGTAATGCATCCAGCTTATTATTTTGATGTAACCGTCGGTGAATGCATTGAGTTTCTATTCAATGGATGCGGCGGAAATCAAAACAGATTTTCAACAAAAGACGAGTGCATTGAAGGTTGTGGTGCATTGGGTTTGTTTTGACTTGTATTTTGAAAATAAAAACAAGCAAATTATAACCTGTTTTAGCAAGATGTGGAAAAGGACTTCCGATGATGGACTTTGCCGGAAACATCAAACGTTGCGATGGCGATAGAATTCCATGTCCTGGGGGTTATGAATGTATCGGTCGAGGGATGGAATCCGTTTGTTGTTGGAAAGCAGGTACATTAATTTAGTCGACGAAAACATCGTAAAGCTAAAAAGTTTTCAGACCGAATTTGTTCAATGTCTGTTGACACTGGAAAATACTGTGGAACAGTATCAGAAACTCGTTATTTCTTTGATGGCGGTGCCAATTTATGTCGACCATTTGCATTTAGAGGTTGTAGCGGCAATGAAAACAACTTCAAAAGCAAGGGTGAATGTCTTCAATTTTGTGCCCATCAAAGTGAGTTTAATGCTATTTTCAAGGTTATTATATTTATTTATTACAGTTTACTGCCTCAAAGGTGATCCATGGCCAGACCGTTATGCGGTCAGCCGAATTGCTAGCTGTCATACAAGCAAAGATTGCCCCGAAAATTATAGCTGCATTCAACGTAACAACCGTAGAGCATGCTGTCCTAGCAAAGCGCATGTTTGCGGAACACCTTTTGACAAAAAAGCTGTTTGTAGACGCATGTCCGGAACTAAAACTGGTTGGACATTTAACTCCAAAAAAGGGCAATGTGAAAAGGTTGATGCTTCCATGTGTTCGGAACAGCTTAACAACTTCGCGAGTCTTGAGCAATGCGTCGACTATTGCATTGGGGGCTGTCCAGATGGATCCGAACCACATATGAATCCCTTCTCAGAGCAACCACAAATGTGCAACTTCAATACAAACAGTGGATGTCCACTTGGTTTTACATGTTTGAAAAGGTCAAAGTATGCAGCTGTGTGCTGCAAATCGGCACCACTTTGCCCGGCGGCGGAAAGCTTGATGCTTCTGGGGGAAGGTACTGGAGAAGCTGTAAGGTGCATGCCGGAAGACGATTCTAGTTGTCGGGATGGTTATACGTGCCAACAAGCGAAAAATCATGTAAGCTAGATGAATACACAAACATTAGACATAAATATCGCCCTTTTAGGAACACATTTGTTGCACTCCACCTTTAGAATGCCCTTACGGAATGAAAACAATTAGAGAAGACCACAACCAACCCCATATTTGCACCCCTGGCATTCCTGGAACTTGTCCAACCGAAGGCACTTTCTGTATTCGAGCTGAACTGGGGCACATGGTCCCTCAAAAGCATCTATGCTGTCAACCCGAACGGAGATGTATTATTCCTTTCGTTAATGTCAAAACTCAAAGACCGCAAAAATGCTTTCCCGGTGACAGACGATGCCCTCCTGGAACGCATTGTCTCGAAGTTGCTGAAGGTCACAAAAGTACGAATACATCCGCAGCAATATTTTACTGCTGCCACGACGTTGACGTCTTCACGTGCCCTCGTGGAGAAGCACCTATTACAGATGCCGTCACGAAGAAACCCAAAGTGTAAGCACTGCGCAACCATCCAAACAATCATAACATTTTCATTCTTTCAGGTGTGTCCCAAGCAATCCAAATGCATGCCCTATTGACTACAGCTGTGAAACCTTGATGGACGGTTCTAATGCTTGTTGCCCTTTACCAGAGAAGTTGAAACTATGTCGAGCTCCAATCATAAATCATGATAGTAAACCCATTGCATGTTTTGGCCAAGATGATACCGAAACATGCAGGGATGTATCTGGCGTTTGTAAACGCACCCTCGATATGAACTATCATTGTTGTAAATTGTAAAACAACACCAAAAATAAAAAAATGTTGTCTGATTTGCTTGAATGCTAATTTTGACTTGCGGCGTAAATGATGGATCAGCATCGGACACCGAAAGGGACCAAGAATTTGGTCTGTCTGGGTTCGACAAGGGATAGGGTGCCGCCACAGGGGTATAAAAGGCAGGGGAAGAGACGCAAATTATCATTACGGACAGAAATGCATCTGGCTCGCTACCGAAATCCCCTCTCCGATGCCTACGACCACAAGAGGTCCTTGTGGACCACGACGCTCCTGCTTCTCGCCGCACCGGCAACGATGATTTTCGCGCTTTTCTTCCCTGAAGTCGTCCGATCGCCTACTACCTCGACGGGACGGATCCATCGTCAGACCCCCGCCACCACGACGAGTCCAACATCCGCCGTTGCTGCGCTGAGCACAATCGAGAAGTATTTCGCGAGATTCCGTGCCGGTGGAGCCGCGACGCTGTCATCCAGGGGGAAATACATTTACAGTATTGCCCCACCGAGCACGTCAATCGAAGATCAGGTGTCATGCCAGTCCTGTCTCATCAACCTTCCAAAGCTGGAATACGTGGGACAAAAACCGTGGACTGCGTGAAGTCACTCCGTAAGTTTTCTACCCTCTTTTTTGCTTTGATATTACAGTAAAAACTTTACAGGTCAATCCGATGACCCCAAGCTCCCTCCCGACAACGCCTAAGCCAAGGCTGAAGCGGAGAACAACCCATGAAGCCCCA
>KB455022.1:56050-69423 GCA_000341325.1 Panagrellus redivivus
GACTCATCGCCGTATTGAGGCACTGTTTTTTGAAAAATATTAAGAAATTGTAAGCAAGACGAAATTTTTTTGAATATCAATTGCAAGCGTCTTTATTGAAAAACGAGTCATCAAACAATACACATGTCCTTTGTCCATTTCCAGTATTCACGATTCTTACAATAAACATCCAAGCAAATGCTACCAATGTTGTATGGATGCTGTTGCGCTTCATCAAGATCCCAGAATTCCGCCTTTATTTTCATTAAGTTTGATTCAAACTCATTTTGACAGCCGCAGGTATAATTCATGAAGAATTGAATCTGAAGGCTCGGCACGGTAAAATAGTCATGTATCGTAATATCCAATCCGCCATTATCATCTAAGTATCCATGCCCAATTCGCGCATAAGGAAAGGGATGAATCTTGTTCCAGAATTGGATGCGGTCTTTCGGCTCCTTTCTGTAGACAGTGTTGTTACAATAGAATCTTCCAATAACACGCATAAAGTGTTTCTCTGTAATCGAGCGGCTATGGAAGTTTGTTTCATTTGTCAAATTAGCCGACATCGGAAAGGTAGGCAAATCAGATTCAGGTAACTTCGGTCGGCATTGCGTAATGATGGCACAACATAGTAAGACCCAAATACGTTTCAGCAACTGCATTTTGAGTTGGCTTTCCAAAATGCTGTGATGAAACATTTTAAACGCACTAGAAGAGTTTTAAATTGCACTTCGTTAAATTTAATGTGTCTGTTGATAACGGCTGTCAACCGTTTTATCACGATTTGGAATATGCTTTTTTATTTTGACCAAAGTTAATTCAATTAACAGTTTAAAAAGTCAAAATTATCAAATGAAATTTTCAGCATTTTTCGTTATGATGTTATCCTGGACCTACGAATGTACATATCTGACTATCCCATCTCCAGTATTCACTATACGTACAGTGCCGATCCAAGCAAATTTTGCCAACACTGAAGGGCCATTTTTTTGCTTCCTCAGGATCCGGGTAGCTTAGTTGCCATTTCATAGCATAATACCTTGAAACAAACTTGCTTTGGCAGCCACAGGTATAGTTCATGAAAAACTGGACTTCCAGGCGGGGGCCAGTAATGTAATCATAATCCTGTAAAACAATGTCTAATACGCCATTGTCGTCTAAATACCCATGTCTGATAAGTGTTTCCGGAAAAGGGTCATTGTTGTTCCAGAATTCGATGGGATCTTTTGGCCGTTTTCGATACGGCCACCCATCACAGAAGAACTCTCCGTAAACACGCATGAAGTATTTTTCATGATCCAGGAAAAAACGGTCTTTAATTTGGGTTTGATTGGTGTAGTCGACCGGGGTCAAACCGACTTCCTCCAGGGTTGGAATGCTTCTTATAATAACCGGTGGTCGTGATCGGCATTCTGTTAGGATCACCAGACACAGTAGAATACAGATTCGAATTGACATTGGTAGCTTAAGGTCTGTGATTTGATTTTTTCATTTTAAATGCCGTATAACCGAGGAAACGTGAGCGTAAAAACACATTCAGTTTTATTTAATGTGTATCGTGTCAATTATTAATTACTTTTTATGACGAAATCATTTGATTTTAGTGGATGTGAAAGTGCTTTTATTGACATTTTGTTTTTTTATGAAATTAGAAAAATATTTTTTTTATTTCCTAATTTTCGAAAAGTTATGATTAGCATAAGGATCATCAATATTAGGAAATTCAGTGTGATTAAGTGAAGCATGTTTACGATACAAATGAGGGTATTTGCAAACATGAGTCAATTCGATTATACCCAAGTAAAAAGGGACCTCTTGAGCTAAAGTTAAATTTCGTGACTGCCTAGTACGAGGTGAGGTCAATGACTCATAGCTTTCAAGGCAACTGCAGTTAAACCCGAGCCTCACGTACACTTCGAGCCACGGATGAAATATGTCATCATTATCCATATATGTGGCATCAAGTGTTCCGTTTTCAAGTTCCACCCATCCTAAATCATCAGCACCAAAATTGTCGTCTTCGTAGAAATAAACTTTGTTTAAAAAATCTGTAGGGCCGACATACGGTTGACCAAAACACCGAAATTCGCCTTTGATTACTATATAATAATTATCGCGGAAAAGCCGATCCTTCGTTCGATTTTTGCGATTAGCAACAAGAATGGTGGTTTTGGATTCATGTGGAGAACTGGATAAACCACAGATAATGAGTAAAGCAGCAACTGACAACGAAACCCACAAAACGAGGAGATTCATTTTGAAAATGATCCCTACGGGTTAACTGATGCAAAGACGGTCTTTATATGCACAAAAAGTAATGCCACGCTTGATTCCCATTAAAACGCTAAATGTGTCTAGATGCTTAAATATGACCAATTAAAATTGAAGACTACTCATTAATTTTTATCATTTGCGTCTTCAACACTGGTTTAGCGAAAAAGAATGCATGTAGCACAGAAACAAGTGCTAACTAACCTTAACAGTGCTAAAATTTTCTTAAGAAATGTACAATTTTGTCTTTTTTTACGAAGATGTCGCCTAGATTTGTGACATAACCAACATTATGACTATAGTCAAGGCCAAGATTTGTCAAGAAACATGAAAATGGATCATACGCATTCTCGAAACTGGCAAATACTTTTTTGGGCCACTTTGTCGTTTCTGATGTGAAAGCTAATATTAATGTGTTTTTAATTATTCAACTCGGACAACAAAAAACTTTTTATTCATTCAAGTTAAATCGCGGTGCCTTCAATGTCCTTCTTTATGAAACAATGAGGGCCACCTGCAAACATCAGATAACTCTACTTTTCCCAAGTTATATGGTTTTAATTCGGCTTCGGTTTGGTTTCGGGATTGTCGGGTATGGGGTGCAATTTCGGACTGATAATAACCTTCACAGTAGCATTTAAAATTAAACTCCGCAAATACGTCAAGGTGAGGATGAAAAATGTCATCGTAGTCTTTAACCAAACTATACAGTTTGCCGTCATCGTCAAGATAATCATACGACATTTCGTCGTAACCAAAAAAACCGTCGTCTTCGAAAAACTTGACTTTAGTTCTGTTTCCGTTGGGATGTTTGTATGTTTTGTTAAAGCAAGTAAATTCTGCAATAAAGCGTACAAAGTAGTAAGAGTGGAATAGGCGGTCTTTCAGCATTCCTTCAGTAACCGTTGTTGCGTTGACAGCAACATTGATCGCATTGGATGAGAGGAGTGATTCGAAGTGGCGTGGTGAACTGCCAAGGACGGCGATTACGAACAGCACAAAAATCAGGCATATTAGATGTTTCATTTTGGAAGAAAGTTGCCTTTAACGTTAATGAAATGTGATAAGGCCTTTTATAAAAGCTTATTGAGTCAATTAATCACATTAGAAACTACATTTCATCATTTTAATGTGTCTAAAAGTTACGCGTTTTAATGACTACCGTTTGCTATCAGACACATTTTATTTTATGGTTTTGAAACGTGGAGAAATAACATTTGAGGAAAGTTTAATTTTCAGAAAGGCAAAAGAAACCAAATAAACCAAGTTTTAAAAGTGAAAAAAACACGATTTTTCAGTTTTGCAACGGCTTCACGTTTTACATTGCATTATTAATCTTGCTTCAATGTGACATTATCTTAACTAAAATTAATCTTTATACTTTTTTTGAAATTACAATTCACATAACATCTCAAATTTTCATCACGACCAACCAAGACCACCTAAGTCGTTATCCAGATTCCTTTCGATTTTGACGATACATACTAGGATACTTACAAACATTAACCAAGCTAACAATCCCCTGATCAAAGGGATTATTTTCCGCTTCAAGTTGGTTTCGTGACTGCTTGTCCCATGGCGAGTTCATTGTTTGATAGAAGCCTTTGCAGTAACAGTCAAAATCAAGCTCCATGTACATGTCAAGCCAGGGATGAAAAAAGTCGTCATAATCTTTTATCGTTATGTCAATTCTGCCGTCATCATTGAGGTAGGCTTCTTGAACAAAATCGTGATTGTTTTCACCGTCGTCTTCGTAAAATGTGACCTTCACTTTACTACCGTCGGGATGTCTTCCATACGGCTTGTTGTAGCAATAAAATTGAGCCTGGAATCTTACGAAATAGCTTGTCATGAACTCCAATCCACGGTCTTCAAAGTTGGTGTTGTTTTTGTCATGTGGAGCGGGAGAGACGGCGCCAGATGCTAGTGATTTGAATCTACGAGGTGAGCCGCCAAGGACGAGGATAATAGCGAAAAGGAGAAACAATGAAGTCGGTTTTTTCATTTGAAAGGTGAATAAAATTGGAGCATTTACTGTAAATAAAATGGTGGAATGCTTTTATAAATTTGTTTTTGAAGTGATGGTCGCCTGAGGCAATGCTCATGATCATCACATTACATAAACATAAGTGTGTTTAAAACTAATGATGTTACTTATCACAGTTTTGGATGGCTCTATGACGGACACTTAGAAGATGACTCATTGAAACTTTTGATATTAGAATTTTCACAAGAAAGTGAACATATTTCGAAAACTAAAAATTTTCAATTGCGATTCTGCACACATTCCATGACATTAATATTTGAAAAAAACGAAAACTACAAATTGATTCAAACTCCATCTGCCGTTTCTAAATACTTCTTCCTTACGAAAATACTCACGTCTGAACCCGCCTGAGGCCCTCAGAGCCCCAGAAGGCTTAGTTCACGGCGAAGGCTTTGCACCCCTCACGGCAGTGTCCATCATTACGCTGATGATGAGCAGCTTTGTCTTTCTCTTTTTTTCGTTTCTTGACTTGGACCGACGCCGAAAGGCGCTAAAGACTCTAAACGTTGGTCGCAGAAGCCGAATTTCGTAGGCCCAACACGAAGGCAAATTGTGCAAAGAGACACGTCCTGTTCCTTGACTTATTGTTCCTGATGAATATTGATGAAGCTACGACGACATCTTCGGCTTTCGACGCCGGCCCATCATCCAGCGCCTCTGTGTGGATACTTTTAGAACATAACGATTCTGTGGGTTATTTTCTGCAAACGCTGGACTGCCGTCAAGTGTTTGTAATTACGGTGGGTCCTTGGCGGGCGGAATCGACGTCCATCTCCGACAAATTCGAATCGAATTTTAATAGTTTAATGAGAGAGGCATGCCAGAGGGCCATCAACAAAGTCACCGAATGCCGGGAGACACCAGCCATCAGACTAAATTAACCGCACGAGTGGCGCGCCGTAATTTGCACGCTAAATGTCTTGCCTCGGAGCAGGCTCCTGTTTTTGTTTGCAGCGCAAGAAGTCAGCCTTCCGATGGCATGCCTCCTGCTCTTTGGCCATCATCCAAATAAGGACATTATGCATGGACTTTACACTGGGAGGGCACCGCATCCCGTCTTACCCCCATCGTTTGACTTTTTTGGTGCCGCCGTCCTCTGTCGGTTTTTGTTGCACTTTTTAATGGGCTTTCTAAAAGTGACTCTTACGTCGTTTGCCGTTTACAACAGTCTCCTGGCGTGTCTACATAAGCATTGTATTGTGGCGCCAAATAAAGCCTTCCAAATCTTTGTAGATACATCTTTACTATGTCTGTCCGAACGATGGTACCGATAGTGCGGCGTCTGTACTGCGTGGGCGTGTGATTGGTTTCTGATTGCGTCTAATTTCGAAACATTTCTCTTCTTATTGATTAACAACATGGTCCCACCAGCCATGGAGGACCCAGATCCCGTCAAAGCCACAATTTCCGACCATCCCGTGAAGTATAAAATGAAACTCAGACGCTGCCTTCTATTTTATCTCATTGTGCCGGCGATTCCGGTCTTTCTGTTAGTGATTGGCTTCCTCTACCTCATGGACACTCCCCCAGTGATACCGACGTCTCTACCCTCCATTCAGTCAGTCGCCCAACAACAACCTCCAGATGACCTAATTGAAAGACTGCCCCATGATTTGAAGCCGTCTTTGTACATTATAACGATGCAGACGTTTCTACCGTACAAACAGGGTGTTGATTTTGGTCATCGTAATCGTACTGTTGACGCCTACGTTCTCATGAATTTCCTTTGCCGAAAACAGACGAACAAAATCATTCTCAACGCTTATGATTTGATCATTGACGAAAACAAACTTCGCCTACACGATCAAGACACGAAGGAGTCATTGGCTGTCAGGTTGGCGGAAATTCGGAATGAAACCCAAGTGTTGGAATTCGTGACGGAGCAACCAATGCTCGTTGGACATAATTACAGCATGAAAATCAATTACGGCACGAGAATGTTGGAACCAGGCAATCGGGGGTTGTTTCTGGCTTCATATCAAACTGGAAATGAAACGCGGTTGGTTTTTACTTTTATTGATTTTTAATCATAGTATTGATTGATTCTAGCTATCACATGGTGTCCCAAATGCAACCAATCTTCGCACGGCGCGTTTTTCCGTGCTTCGATGAACCCGAGTTCAAAGCTGAATTCCAAATAGTTGTCATTCATCCCCAGGGAACGACAGCTGTCAGCAACACAAAACTTCAATCGATGAAAACCCTTCGAGAGTATGGAATGTGTCCATAGTCCGTTTAAACCGATACGTTTCAGCAAAAACTGGCTCCGAAGCGAATTCCATCCGACTCCAAAGATGTCAACATATCTTCTCGCTGTAGCTGTTACCGATTTTCCCTTTATCGAAACATACTACCGTGATATCAGAGTAATCGATTGTTTTTACAAAGTACTATGCAATACAGACAGTTTAGATACGCGTGTATGCGCAGCCAAATCACATCAACTACACTTACCACGTTCTCAACACACTTCCAAAAGCACTGAAGTATTACGAGCATTATTTTAATATACTGTATCCGTTACAAAAATTAGGTATATTTTTAAAAGAAAAAAGAAGTTGATCATACGCTTGTTTCAGACGTCTACGTTGTGCAAGAACTAACTGTAACAGCCATGGAAAACTGGGGATTAATAACGGCCAAGGATGATGCGGTCGTCTTTCATGAAGAAACCTCAACAATCCATGAGAAATCGTTTGCGGAAATGACGGTTTTCCATGAAGTTGCGCACATGGTAAGATTAAATTTAGCATTGTATTCACATTGTTCGGTTTGCAGTGGTTCGGAAACTTGATCACAATGCGTTGGTGGAATGATTTATGGCTGAATGAAGGCTTTGCAGTGCATATGAGTACTGCCGCTGGTAAAAATTTGACCGTCGAAATAGATAGTTTGGAAAGTTTGGGCGACTTTCAAGAGTTGCATACAATGACTTCTGAGGAAACGTTGACTAAGCAACCATTGAGTTCAAAAATTGTGAGAAGAAGTGGTGTTACCTCTGCTTTTGAACCGATCACGTATCATAAAGTTTGTTTTTATTTTGCAAAAAAGCGTAAAAATTGTACATGTTTTTTTTTAACCAGTAATGTTTAAATTTAAGGGCGCTGCTGTTCTTCGACAGCTAAAAACAATTGTTGGTGAACATCAATTTCAACGTGTACTTCGTGATTTTATTCTAGAACACATCTATGATAATGCCGACAGTGAAGATTTCATTAAAAGTATCATCAAATCACTCGGCAAATCCAACCCATTCGGAGAGCACGATGTTTCCGCTTCCATCAAAACATGGACGCATAATAAAGGCTTCCCGCTCATCACGGTCACGAGATTGAACTCCACAAGCATTCAACTATCACAGCGATGCTACAGTAAGACAATTCAGAACCAGGCGCCGCCAAATCACACTTGGACTATTCCCCTCTTTTTTAAACATGATTTTGAGCAGAAAGAGTCGGATGTGGCTATGCTTCATGGAAATGATACTCGTATGTGGTTCAGCAAATAAAAAACAATCATTTACTATAGTGCTTTTCAGTAATACTCCACAACGTCGCCGTATTGGATCCAGAACACATAGGATATTACAAAATTCTATATGATACTCAAACATTCGACGGGATCACGCGGCAATTGTACAAAAATCATACTGTTATTTCGGCAAGAGCACGGGCCAAACTTATGTATGACACATTAAGTTTGTTTCAAGCCGGTCGTATGGAACTAAAGTCTCTCCTGGATCTATTACAATATGTGAAGTACGAAAACAAGTTATTTCCTTTCCAGTTCTTTCATTATGCTAGCGATATCATTCGTTATTTATTTTCGGGTCTGCCACAGTTTGAACAACCAATGAGGGTAGCTTATTACTTTATATGTTCAAATCTATGCTGACTTCTTTCAGTTATTTTGGATTTCTATCCTGGCTGAACCGTTTGAAAGGCACTTTGCGACTAATTTAACATATCAGAGACAGTTTGAGTAAGTACATTGCGAGCTTCTTCTTGCTGTTCTTTCATTATTTACAGCGATATCCTTTTTAGAGGCGTAGGAAGAACATTAATTTTAAGAACATGCTTTTTTCAACATTCCCCATGCATTGAATACGTTCGCAATCAACTATCAAAGTTAAAAATCACATGTGCAACAAAGAAGCTAAGTGATAGTTGCAATTCGTGAGTTTAACTTACAACTGTTTTAAGTTCTATAATTGACTTATTGCCAGTATCACTCCCGGATGTCGGGACGCAGTCTATGCAATGACACTCCGGCATGGCACTGCTGATGATTTTGACTTTTTGTGGAACAAACTTATGATCGAAACTGTTCCGATGGAGCGGGCACACATCAGTCTTGGTCTCAGTGGCACAACAAATGAAACACTTTCAATTAAGTAGGTTCACAGAATCTGAAGCAAAACTGAACCAAATTGATTTCAGAACTTTCGACTACCATAGTTTTCATAACATAACTAGCGCCATTAAAAACTATTGTGCAAGTTTCTACAATTTTTACACATTGGAAGTCATTCGACCACACGTGACGAAAGTGTTCAAAAAGCTCATTGAAAGGTAATTTTATGAAGTTAAAAAATTATTAATTGTTGAAGTTTGTTCAGACATGGAAACTCAAGATTTGTAAAGACGTGCTCGAACGTTCCAGCGAAGGTTTTAATAAATGACAAAAATGTCAAGCAGGTAAAAAATTATAATTGATAACTAATTGGATACTAAAGTAATTCTGCAGTTCGACGACTTTATTGCCAACAGTAAAGATATGCCCCTCTATGTGCGGGCATGGACAAAATTCAGCGAAAGTAATCATTTGTTGCTGGCATTACAAAAGCAGCATGCGCCACTGCTCGCTCAATACCTTGACGAGTTCAACAAAAGATATCAAAACGTTACTGATTATCATGATAGGTTATTTTACAACCCGGGAATAGTTGACTAAAATGAGTTTTAGTTCTTGTCTGTACATTTATAGGAAAATACTTTTCTTTTCAATATGTGTGTGTGTTTTTTATTATGAAATTGAACATTACATGTATTGCGCGTATTTGATAACTGTGATTTTACAACCTTTTTTGTTTTACTTGTTGTTTTTACTTATCACGTATCAAAGCCGTGTTCCTTTCTCCCCTCGCTTGAGTTCCTTTTTTGTTGCGCGTCTGTGTATACTTTAGTTACAGTAAGATCGCACTTATATTTGCTTTTATTTTTGTAGAGATAACCGTATTTGCCATGTATGACTTCCCAACACTGATCCTTATGGGGCGGTGTTTATACCGCGCGGGCGTGTAATTTCTAATTCTGGTAGTTTGGATGTTATATTTTATCTACGAGTCAGCAACATGGTCCACCCAACCTTGGACAACCCCAGCGCTACCAAAACGACAAATTCCGACCATCCCGTCAAACATAGAATTAACCTCAGACGGTGCCTTCTATTTTATCTCATTGTGCCTGCGATTCCGGTCTTTTTGCTCGTGATCGGCTTCCTCTACCTCATGGACACCCCTCCGGTGATACCAACATCTCTTCCATCAGTCGCTCAACAACGGTCTACAGAAGTTTTGATAGAAAGACTGCCCCATGACTTGAAGCCTTCTCTGTACATTATAACGATGCAGACATTTCTACCGTACAAACAGGGTGTTGATTTTGGACGCCGCAATCGTACTGTTGATGCCTACGTTCTCATGAGTTTTCATTGCCAAAAACAGACGAACAAAATCATTCTCAATGCTTATGATTTGATCATCGATGAAAACAAACTTCGACTATATGATCAAGACACGAAGGAGTCATTAGCCGTCAGGTTGGCAGAAACTCGCAATGAAACCCAAGTGTTGGAATTTGTGACGGAGCAGCCGATGCTTTTTGGCCACAATTATTCTATGAAAATAAACTACGGTACAAGAATTTTGGAACCGGGTGATCGCGGATTGTTTTTGGCTTCATATCAGATTGGAAATGAAACACGGTTGGTTTTTACTTTTATCGATTTTTTTGAAGTATTGATTGGTTTTAGCTACCACATGGTGTCCCAAATGCAACCAATCTTCGCACGGCGCGTTTTTCCGTGCTTCGATGAACCCGAGTTTAAAGCGGAGTTCCAAATAGTTGTCATTCATCCCCAGGGAACGACAGCTGTCAGCAACACGAAACTTCAATCGATGAAAACCCTTCGAGAGTATGGCTTGTGCCATTAATCCATTTTAGCCAATACGTTTCAGCAAAAACTGGCTCCGAAGCGAATTCCATCCCACTCCAAAGATGTCGACATATCTTCTCGCTGTAGCTGTTACCGATTTTCCCTTTATCGAAACATACTACCGCGATATCAGAGTAATTGATGCTTCAGCTTATTGCAATACAAAATGTAAACATTTCAGATACGTGTATATGCGCAGCCAAATCATATCAATTACACTTATCATGTTCTAAATATAATTCCAAAGGCACTCAATTACTATGAGAATTATTTTGATATACGGTATCCTCTACCAAAATTAGGCAAGTTTGACAACAAAAAATATTATTGATTATTTGGTTGTTTTAGACGTGTATGTTGTACAGGAACTAAATGTAGCAGCAATGGAAAATTGGGGATTAATTACAGCGAAAGATGATAACGTTGTTTTTGATGAAAAAACTTCGTCCATCAATGAAAAAATGCTGGCAGTAATGACAATTTTTCATGAAATAGCACACATGGTACGTTTCTATCTTCCAATAGCGCAATAATTATATGTTCAGCTTTTATCGATCTAAATTCATCATTTTAGTGGTTCGGAAACCTGATCACAATGCGTTGGTGGAATGATTTATGGCTTAATGAAGGTTTTGCAACACACATGAGTTCTTGTGCTGCTAAAAATTTGACTGCTGAGTTTGAAATTATGGAAACTTTAAGCGAGACTCAGACAATGCAGGTGATGGGTATGGATGAATCATTAACAAAGCCACCGTTAAGCTCTAAAATTATTAATAGAAGTGGTGTGTTTTCTGCTTTTGAAGGATTAACATATCATAAGGTTTGTTTTTTTCATCTTCTACGTATGACAACCCTAGATTCACTGCGTATATTTTGTTTCATTGTTTAATTTGAGGGTGCGGCAGTACTTCGACAACTTGAACGAATAGTTGGCGCGGACCAATTTCAACTTGTACTTCGCGACTTCATCTTGGAACACATTTATGACAATGCCGACAGTGAAGATTTCATTAAAAGTATCATCAAATCACTTGGCAAGTCCAACCCCTTCGGAAAGCACGACGTCTACGCATCTATCAAAACTTGGACCCATAATAAAGGCTTCCCGCTCATCACGGTCACGAGATTGAACTCAACGAGCATCCAACTGTCACAGCGATGCTACAGTGGTAAGGCGAGTGAAAACCAGGTGCCGTTGAACCACACTTGGACTATTCCACTCTTTTTTAAACGTGATTTTGCGCAGAAGGAGTCGGATGTGGCTATGCTTCATGGAAATGATACTCGTAAGTGAATTATCTTCAACTTCCATATTTGAAATCCCTTTTTTCAGTCATTCTCCACAACGTCGCAGTATTAGATCCGGAATACATAGGATATTACAAAATTCTATATGATACTCAAACATTCGACGGGATCACGCGGCAGTTGTGCAAAAATCATACTGTTATTTCGGCAAGAGCACGGGCAAAACTTATGTATGACGCACTGAGTTTGTTTCAAGCTGGTCGTTTCAATTTGACACCTATTTTGGATCTAGCGCAATATTTGAAAAATGAGAACAACACATTGCCATTCCATTTGTTAAACATTGAAATTGATACTTTAAATTTAATTTTTTCGGGTCTTCCACAATTTAAACATTTATTAAGGGTAATTACTTACTTTAAACTCGCTCACTTAAAAATAGTTGTTTTAGGCATTTTGGATTTCTATTCTTGCTGAACCGTTTGAAAGGCACATTGCATCTTCTTTAGCATACCAAAGACAGTATGAGTAAGTGATTTTTAAACAAAAAGGCAAACTATATATTTTTGCTTTGATTTCAGAAGCCGTGGAAAAATATTAATTGGAAAAACATGCCTTTTTCATCATCCGTCATGCATCGAATACGTTCGCGGGCAACTTTCTAAGCTTAAAATTGCATGTGCTACAAAGAAGTTAAGTGATAGTTGCAATTTGTAAGTTTTTCTTTTATAAATATAGCTTCTCATCATTTTATTACCAGTATCATCCCCGGCTGTCGGGAAACAATTTATGCAATGGCGCTCCGGTATGGCACTGTTGAAGATTTCGACTTTTTGTGGGACAAACTTATGATCGAAACTGTGCCGATGGAGCGAGCACATATCGGTCTCGGTCTCAGTGGCACAACAAATGAAACACTTATTATAAAGTGAGGCGACTATTTTTATTGACATTTAAAATTTAAATAAATGTTGTTATAGAGCTTTTGACTACCACGTTTTTAACGTGACGAGTGCGCCGAAAAACTATTTCCCAAGTTTCTATACTTTTTACACAATGGACATAATCAAACCGCATGTGACTAAAGTATTTAAAAAAATTTTAAAAACGTACGTTTTTGAGAATTTGACCAAATATTTACAGAATCTTTAGACATGGATATTCAAAGTTTTCAAAATTTTGCTCCTTCATTATGCTCAAAATTCAAATTACCGATGAAAATATAAAACAGGTAAGAATCAAAATCCCGGCTTATTTTCTGGTGCGAACAGTTTTGGTTACTATGAATCTTATTAATAAACGTTCAATGTCAAATATACAAAAAGTGTTTTAACATGATGATTTTCTATAGCTCGACGACTTCATTGCAAATCACGCTGATCTGCCTGTCAGCTTTCTTCGTCACTTTGAAATACAACGCGGAAGCATTCGACGACTGGCAGCCATACAAAAACGTCAGGCGCCACTACTCGCTCAATACCTGGACGAGTTCAGCAACAGATACCGAAACAAAACAGATTTGCCTACGTCTTTATAAGTCCCGATCACAGTGCACATGAGGGGGGACATGTTCTGGCGTTGTGTGGCTAATGATTGGTCTAAGTGC
>KB455022.1:70201-90835 GCA_000341325.1 Panagrellus redivivus
CGCTGGACATTTGATTATAACAGTGTAAAAATAGGGTTACAGAGTGATATTTTGCTATTCTGGAGTGACTATCACAGTCGCTGAGCGCGGTTTGTGCCCATCGGACATGTGTTACGTGAAGTTGGAATTTTCGGATAAGAATCTTCGATTTCAAAACGGTAAATTATACAGTTTTGTGTTTAACTGAAACTTGAATGTTTTCAGAGCAAGGCTATGAATGGAATAGCGGAAGGGCGACACAATGTTTCAAAATGTTCATTGAGCCTGTCCATCGGAAACACGACTCACAAAATCCAAATGCGCCGCACGCTTATCTTACAACCGAGTGGAAGTTTGTCTTTCTAGACGTTCCAAATATGGAACATGACCCAAAATGTGCCATCGACTTGGTGCAAATAAAGAAAAAGGAATATTACGCTTGGGGTGCCATCCGACGACCGATGGATCAAGTCTGTCGGCCTGTGGCGGTGCTGGATGTGGGTTTCTATCAATATAATTTTTGATAATTTTAATTATTTAGAAAGAATTCAACCAAATTCTTATCCCTGAACGCGACAAACCTACAACAGTGGCACCAATGATAACTGAAACATCAACAAATGAAACAACTACGGATTTAACGACAACTGCAGAATCTGTCGGCTTTGCCATGGCAAAACATTGGTGGATTTTCTTGATTTTGCTGATCCTAGTGTAGGTTTGTCAAAATATTTCAGTTTTAAAGGTTGTATTTCAGGTTTTTCATAGTTGTCGCGATAATAATCTCCCTAAAATGGCAATGGATCAAAGAAAAGTACCAAGGAACAAACTCCAAAGTCGAAATCAAACCCGAGATTCCGCTCGATTTCGATAGGCCGTCTGAACATACCCGTCCAAGCAAAGAAGTCACCGGTGGCGCTGTGAAGTTTGACAACGTGGATCAGAAAAAGAAGCTTTCAACATCAGATAAACGGGATACGGTTCGAGTGCCAAAGAATGCACCGTCAAAGAAATCGAATAAAACGAATACAAAAAGCCGCAAAGAAAGTAAAAGCATAAGTCAGGCAGCGACGCCGAAAAATGAGGAACCGACTGTTCAGAAAATTGTACCAAAATCGACTATTACGAATACGGCGCCACAGGATAAGAGTTCGGCTATTGGCGTCAAAGTAACATCAGAAGTGCCAGTGATGCCACCAGTGTCCGAGCCTGAAGTGAAGGGTTTGCCGTCTTTGGAGAATGAAATGACACCGGATGAGTTGGAGTATCTGGCTTTTAGCACGGTTTCAACAGGGAAGCGGTATCGGATCTTCAGGGCGGCAGTGTACGTTGACATTGGGCTTTTCGTTTATCATCAGTTAATCGTCATGTTCATTTTAGCCGAACAGCTGAACAGATCGCCGAAAAGCACGGCTTCTACATCTCCGGCCGCGAACCCACCGTCAACGATGAAGAAGAAGAGTGGTTTCGCAACAGCGCTGATAGTCTCATCAAAACATGCATCGAACTGCATGGAGAACCGCTTCCACAAATTGGTGACACCCACAATGACCATTTGGAATACATAGCTTCGCATTCACTGCGTGAAATCTACCAAGTCGCGTTATACGTCGAATTGGAGGATTCAACGAGAATGTACTTCTTGAATGCTGTGGTGTAAGTCCAACTTTGCAAGATAACCATAAGAAAAAAGGCATTTCAGGGAACGATTCAAAGAACTCATCAAAAAGTTCCCACTTGAAGAACTACGAAAAGGCCGTCATCCGATGAAGCTGCTGGTCCAAGTCTATCAAGACCATCCGGACTCGTTCAACAAGAGTGTGATGAAACCCCCGAGTGTAATAAAACCGCCAAGTTTAACTAAATCTCAAAAGGAACAAGAACAAGAACGATCTACGAAATAATATAATGGCGGAAGTTTTTTTGAAATTTGAAATCCCAAAAATAAAACTGAACTTTACACGAATGAAAGTTTACTTTTGTACTTCCTGATTATGATAAGATCAACAAAGCAAAAGGATTTGAACTGTAGCCAGTGGTCAAATTTGCCGTTCTTTCGTTTCAAATCACTTCTTTTCTTTCCCATTTTTGTCGTAACGCTTCTTTTGTTGACGCTAAACTACCATTAGACTAATCAATTTCAGTTAAAGAAAACAAACAAACCGTTTCAGGTTTAGGAGCCCAAGTAATCCGATCATAATCAGGTGGATGAGCATCGGGATCTCTTTCGGGGGTGCGGTTCTCACGATTTGACGGCCCATCGCTATTCGGTGAAGAAGGCATTTTGAATAGTTGTAGAAAGCTAAAATACCGTTAAAAGTTTAAAAAAGTAGCTGGAAACGGTAACTTCTTTAAAAAACGTAGGCTCCAGTACGTCTAAGTTAACCGGAAAGTAAGATCGCTAATGGCGGTTATTCGTTTTGAACACGACTGGACAATGTTTTTCTTATCACTACTTCAAAGTGAACACCGTTCCACAGACGTGAAGTGTTCTTTTTGGACACTGCGTGCTGCTCCGTCCCAGGCCACACCGGGGGCTTGTTGATAACATTAACTGAGCTGACCACTCATGGCTGATTAATCGAAGAGTGCAACCCAGAACGAGCTATTTTAATGCTGCTCAAATTTAGAAATTCATGTAATTTATTTACGCGAAATAAGTTCCGTTTGTAACATTGCGCTTGTTCCAGATGCGACAAAACGAAATCATCAAACTCTATCAGAATCGTGGCTGTTTTGCCCTTTAGGAAATTACGAACATTTGCGCGTAACATTTGTCAATTATTATTAGTCACTTTTTTTATGAATCAGTTCACCACGCAATGAAATTGGTTGTGTGTGATCAGCACTCAAAAACATTATTTACACCTTATTTTGCTTGTCAAAATGCAACTATTCGACTATTTTTTGTTTTTTGTTGTATTTTTATTGTCAACTTCCGTTGTGAACGCAGATGACTTGGATCCTATTGATGACCCAAACGAAGACTACACAGTAACCGGCCGACTTGTAAGTTTCAACCCCTCAACTTTGTGATTCATTCAAATTTACCAATTGACATTCCCAGATGCTTGACGTCATCGAAGACATTCCATTTGCCAATGAAACTGTCTACCTATTCAATGGGCCGCCGAGAACTTCAGGCCGGAACTATGATGACGGTGTCTTTGTCAGTAGCAATGACACCGATGAATTTGGCAACTTCACAATCACAGGCTGGATCAATGATGTCCTGTCCGGATATACAGTCAATTTGAGACTCGTTTTTCTGTACTCCGGTAAAAGATGTTTCGTGAGTCTACCAAACACTCAAATTGAAGAAAGTCACATCATCGAACTTCCCGACTACGAAGTTACCACCTGTCTGCGGTTGTTACAATAAAAGTCCTGTCTGCTAAAGTAATTTCAATGGTATGCAAATAAAAATCCATTTTGAGAGCATTGGTGTGTGTGAGTAAAACAGAAAACACAAAAATTCCTTGTACTTTGCACATCAATCATAAATACGGTTAACACTTCAAATTGGCGACTTCTGTCTGCGTGTTTATCATGCTTCTAATCTGATAAATTTTTCAAGGTCATTCTGTTTTTTAAAACGACACAACAAAAGTTTGCAATTTGCACGTGATTGCTCGAGCTGTTTTATCATTAATGGTTTTGTTTCGACACCCATTTGCCTCCATAACAGCCGTTTTTTTTGTTGTCGATAAAAGTCATTATAAGGCATGACCGGTCAAATCAGTGCGAATATATTATTCATTGGAACACACATTTCAACATTTCACTTCCAAATTTGCAATATGACTTCCGTCTATCCATTTCATATTAACAATGGGGGCTAAAAATATCACATGTAACCTCTTAGAAGGCAAGGCAAACAAAGCCCTGCAGTCTGATTTAAACTTGATTTTTCTTCAAAAATTTCATCATGCCAAAGATCAGCAAGTGTATCAAAATGTTTTCTTTTCCTATTGTCACGAAACAACAAAGTGTAAGTATGCGTGAAAACCCTGAAAAGGGCAATCAGTTGCGCAGTCTATCCATGCTTCCGTGTGTACACAGTGGAAGCGTGCCTCCATCAATCTGTGCTTTATGACTTTTTGTTTGATGGGTATCGGCGTCAGAAGTCTTTTTTTCACCGCTGGAAGGAATATCAGAGAACGGGGTGGCTGGCTACATACGTAGAAGGCGATGACTGATGACGAATCTGGCGACGACAGCCATCGGCGAGGGCAACAACTTTTTTGAGAGCTCACATTGTCAGTCAAAAGGGAAGTTGATAGATGACATAAAACAAGGCGAAGACTACTTCAGCTCTGCAAAAAAGTGACTTCCTGCGCTTCTGAATAGCTGAATATCTGAACGACTATACATTTTGTACTGTTGACCCCATTTGCTCCGGTGGACGCCGGTTGGACGCTGCCAATTTTTTTAAGACGAGAACACTGTGAGATGCTGCGAACACGACCAAACAGAGGAAACAATGCATCAAAGGAGCGAATGACGACAAAGATGCCCGCTTGGATTGAGTGATGTCCGATTCGCCGAGTTCGGAAGTACACTCAAAGATTCAAGGAAAGCGTGATCTTTGTCACGTTTTGTTGCAGGAAAAACGAGGGAATATGGGTATCAATCATCCGAGGTGATCATGATCATGCATCGCGCGACATGGAATGCGTGAGCGATCGGAAGCGTGTTTGTTATGCCTACGTGAGCGGGGAGGGTGCATGAAAAACAGAGATCAGTGCCTACGTAGTTGGTGATGGGATGATGGTGTACTGATATGACATTTGTTAAAAATGCAAGTAATCGGTTTTGAAGTTTCGGGAAGGGTGGTGTTGGTTGACATTTTGGGGTAATGATGAAAGATCAGAACACAGACAGTGATAAAATGCATTTTGTAGGTTTTACAATGCACATATTTATCAAAAAAGTGCTAAGAATGCAAAAGTATGACTCACTGTAATCACTTTTTCACTAAATACAGTACCCAAGTTCATTCCAGACAAATATTTTCCCAATTTCAAGCCAACTTCCGTCTCCATTCATAAATCCCCACATGATAAACCACAAAAACCTCAACATTCCATGCTCCAGTGCTTCTGATCTTCCAAACCCTTCAAAACAATTTCTACAGTACCCCTCAAATTTTGCTTCCTTTCCATCCACAACCATTGTAATCCAAATCCGATTATACTTGCACCCTTCGCCATTGCCATCAGTTCAGAACAGAAATCAAACCATTGATCACCTCTCCAGAAGGCGGTCACAGCCCAAAGTTGACTGTTCATCGACGAAGCATGCAAAGCTCTCCTGCGCTATTGTCAACCAACTGATGGAATTGGATTGATATCGAAACTTCTGGACAGATGCACATTGTTAACTCCCATCTAATCTCTGTTCTGACTATAGGTCACGTGGCATGTTTACTTTTTTTACATGCAATGTGCGCAATGTCGCGTATTGTGTTCTCTGCGAAACCGCGCCTATTTTGTTCAACGTAGTTTTTTGATACGTCAAAAAGCACGATTGTTCGAGAGTGCGTAAGCAGCGCCGGACAAACAGCATATAAAAGGGGATGGAATCAAGGTTTGAATCCAGTTTAGTTTGATGCGGATCGCTAGAAGGTTGTGATCTCTGGCAACATCGGGGACCAGAGTTCCTTTTTCCTTGAGGGGTTTATGGGGTTGTTGTCAGCTGTCATTCTATCACTGACACGGCCCTAAAAGTTTATATAATAGTTATTTTTCGTTCACGTGCGCACTGATACCGGTGCTTAGGCTACTGTAAACCGTCATAAATGTCTCGGAATTTCCTTATTTACTGATCAAATTCAATGTTATCACCACTTATGTTTACCAATACCATCATACCTCCTTCCCCTTTGTATGAAAACCCATAAATTCCCTCAACAAAAACGTCTTTTATCACTTCCTACCTCCTTTTTTAAGACATAAATTCCGTCTCTTCGAACAATCAACCAACTGATCTCTGTAAAATACATTCAGAATGCCAATTTGGCGCTCCTTTCCTGATTTCACTCTGATTCAAAAAAAAAAAAATCATTACAAATCGAAGCCTTTCAGAGCACCTCTACCAAATTCTGATTCAAACTATAAGTTTAATGAAAAAACGCGCCATTAGTCTGTTTCTGACTGTCCAGCTGTCTTAAAAGGACACGGATGACGCCCACATAAGAAGCTTTTGATACCCTTTTCCTGCAAAAAAAGCTATCAACACGTTAAAAAATGTGCGAATTCTTTGCTCTTTTGACAACTTTGACAAATCTAAACAGCCATGTTCGGGCAGCACTTAACTTCCACCTATAATGTAGCGTTTTTGGACCCGAGTTCGGTTTAAGAATTTGTTTATTTTCCGTTTATTTGAGAAAAACGTGTCGAAACACGACGCCTCCACATGTCAACCAAATCAGCGCTTTGAAAGTTTGAGTAATGTTTGCTTTGAAAGGGTGGGAGCAATGGGCGCAAACTTCCTTACAACTACTAAAACATAATTCGAATCACATTTGGAAATGCATTAGGCGCTTCCATCCTGAGTCCTGACGGAAGTGCCATTCAAAAAGGCGTAGGATTAAAATTAAATAAGAATAATTTCGACCTTTTAACTACTTTCCAGATGCTTACATGGTATACTTTGACCTCATTTTGCATTCCCAAGACAAATTTACTTTTGGTAGCCCCGTACTTTGGACGCATGGGGGCTAAATACCCTAATGATACGGTAGTTTTTGAACTACTGTACCCAGAAAGCGGCAAAAACCTCGCGTTTACACCTGTTTTTTAACTTTTCCGATGGCAAAGGGTAATTTTGTATTTGCGTGAAGCCGAAATTTATTATTAGTACCTTAACGAAGCCGAAAAAACACTCTCAAACATATGCTACGAAGGTAAATTCTGAAAATTGACCGCGTTTGTGGGCTGTTTTAAAGGAGTTAGCCGCCTCGGTAGCCTGGCGCTCTTTGCTCGTTCTTTGGTAGCACCGCCGGAGGGCCGTTCGGAATCAGGTAGGTCCACCAAAATGAACCCTACTCGCTCTCTGACTGTCATTTTTTGTCTGTGGTTTCATGTGTTTCGTCCTTGTCAAGCAAGTTGAATGACTCAATGTGTACGTTCAGTGCAGATGGGGTATTTCGTGTTCATTCATACATAGACAATGGTGATTTTGAAGAGCTGTCAAAAAAGTGGAGGAAAATGAGGTCGTTTAATGGTGCAAATTGAGTCATTTCAACAGCCAATTTGGCGCACTTTGCTAAATTATTGAAATTTTTAACTCTCGAACTGGTTCATTTCTAGCATAACTTACTTTTTGTACAAAAGACATACTACAAGCATTTTCAAAACTTGTAACCATGCAACTATTCCTTCATTTTAGCAAAATTAGTTAAAATTGAAGCATAAGTCACTTCCGTACACGTTCAAAAAACGTGTTCTTCAAGACGAATCATTCGTATAAACGCAATAATCGCTCATATCCGGCAGTTTCTATTATAATATAGCAAAAAATGCAAAAAGATTAAAATTAGCCTTTTTAAATTTCCTTTTTCAAAGGCTATCAAAGACAGATTCAGTTCAAATGCCGTCATTTTAGCCAAATCCGCGTCTGTAGTGCGTTCCTGGGTCGAAACGGCATCAGTTACGTCACGCATTTTTATCATTCCCGATTAAAATTGGATGTGTAGCTGATATATTTTGGGTGTAATTTGAGAAATTTGTATTGTTAAGCGCTTACAATGTGCTGAAATTAGTCAGAGTAGCTTGAATATGTTTTGTGGCATCGATTTTAAGTAAACTACTGCTTAATTCGCGTCAATTTCTGAAAAGTCTAGTTTGCAATTGCAAGCTGGATTTGAATCATATATTTTTAACTTTTACATTGGTTTCAAAATTCTCAAAATTCGAAGTTTGTGAAAATCTAAATCTAATACTTCTGAATCACAAAGTAAATCCAACTTCTTCAAACCCATCTTTCCATTTCAAAAGTGACGTCAATGAATCACTTTTCCGATGCCTGATCTGATTCCTTTCACAATTCATCTTTCCTGAGATCAAGATCGAGTCCACCGTGACCAACTCCACCCTCCTCCGTCCTGTAGGGCTGCTTTTTATAAATCTACGACTATGATTCGACGGTATACTTTGGTCCTTCGGTTCTTTGCTCCCAGCTGTTGTCAACCGAACGTAGAAAGTACCCCCGGTACACACATACACATTCAGGCGCTTCTTTTGGGGGTGAAGCGTGAATTTTCTGGATTTAATTTTTTACATCTGATGTGATGCCTTCGCTCGCGTACCTTGCTCCCCGTCTTTCAATCACCAAACCAACCTCAATTGCTAATGCTGATTCAGCAGGGGAGGTTGTTCGAGAAGGCGGGACTTCTGAAACCTTGTCAACGGCGACACGTTCAAAAAGGCACAGGGCTCAGATGTCAAGGGGTATATAAGGACTTGGTGGGATTAAGGTTGAGCGACACTGTCAAGCGGCACCCCTACCAGCCTGACTACGGTTAAATCTGGGCATCTAACGGTAGCGGTATACGGTAGGTTTGTGTTTTCCGTATGCTTAACCCAAAAAGCTACCTTTAACTTTAATAATTTTACACGCACTTTTTAACATCCTTCAAAACAACCTATTTACAACTAACAGCACTATTTTAAACCAATTTCCGCCTGTTTTGATTTTCACTGAATTCCAAATGACCTTAGTCGACCTTGTCCTTGTGTTTTGCTCCTCTAAACGCCCCTAAACGGCACCGACGTCAAAACCGGCACAAAATTTTGACGTTTTTTCGAACAACACTACACCTGTTTAGCCGAACGGCTCCAATTTAGGCACATCTGGCATGTTCTTTGACATCAACAACCATGCCATTGTTTCGCTTAAAAGCATTTTCAAAAACTACTGTTTGCACAGAACAACGTGTGAAGCACACCGAAGTTTGTGTTTGTTTAACTTGGCCGTTCCCCAGCTAACTTCTTTGATTACTTTTGTTGAGTATTATGGAATTTTGGCAGCCTATCAGACATCCTTGAGCCTTCCAGAAATTACTTTGATAATCCATTATTTTCGACGGTCTTTGTTTTGCACAAAAAGGATACTAGTCAAAAATGCGTTTTCACATAAGCCTAGTTTTTTGGAAAATAATGTCTGTCTTTTTGAGCTTCATTAACTTGCAGCTGTTAAGTTAACTGTTTTTTTCTACCTACGTCGAAAGTACAAACAGTATAAGGTTTTCGATTGGATTCGTAAACTGCTTTTTGCGGTAAAATTCAGGCAAGCGAAGTCTAGTAAAATTTTAGTGCCGAAAAACCAAAATAGCCCAAATTTGGTCAAAAAAAGGTAGACCGAAATCAGTTCAAGTCCGTAAAAACGGTAACAGTGACGTTCACAGATCACCCTGCAGACCGATCACTTCAAGAAACCGCGTGCAATCATGATTCCGGTGCGAAACTGGACTACATTGATCTCGAGATGTTTATGTTTAGTGATCTCTGTCGCGCTTTTTCGTTCAAAGAGTGCGCTGGTACTCGATCAGTTTCGATGATACCACCCACTTTTGCGGGGCTCTCAAAATCAGAGATCAGTCATCTAGACAGGCGATAGCAAATACCACATTTTTCAACATTGATGAATTCAACTTTTGGCATACTGTACTTTTTGGACATTGTTTTTGTTATGTCTATTCCTCCCATCTTCAAGCTTAACCCTCACCATGTCAACAGCCTCATAAAATTCACAATTTACAACCACGCCTAAAAATAATTCACTTTTTTCTGCAAGACAAGACGATCTCCCCAGATGAGCTTATTGTTTATCTTTCAAACAACGTCAGACGTATGGGTTTCCACTTTTTTCCACGGTGCGGTTGACTTTTTTGATCTCGAATGTCAACTTGCTTGAGTATTTTCGACCGATCTTCCTCAAACTCTTGCCTTAATCCGATTGCCGCCTGTTGGAATGATCTCCGATTAGTGATGCCAATCACTTGATCAACATGAACTAACACCGGGGGCGCGTGCACTCAAACCTCTTTCCCTCGGGAAACCCGTCACAACAATTAGCTCGGCTTTGCTCTACCTTCGTCATACTTCATACTGATGAGGTGAGGCTCCTTTGATCAAGTAAAACTGAGGCAGTGGCAAGCTAAAAAGTGAAATGTGATGTGGTTTTGCAGCCATTCGGCACTCAAAAACAGTTTTGTTTTGCTTTTATGGAAGTTTGAAACGCGCACTTTTTGCAGATTCCCATAAATTCGCCATCATTAAACATGAAAATAGACAACAACCTTAACAATTGTCATTGTTTTTTCTGTTTTTTCGGTTTGTTACAGTCAAACAAAACCCACTTTTTCAAAACATGCCACCGGTATAAAAGCCTGCTGAGACGTGCCGCTTTTTGTCTTTCAAGTCACAAGCCCAATTTGTTTTTTGCTTTCAATACGCGCAAATTGATGAGTCTGCTTGCATTTTTGAAGCCTTTTTAGAAAAACAAAAAATTTTAACATTTTGTACCATTCGAAAACATGTGTCATTTAAAATTCCAACGTGAGTTTTTTAATTAAAGACGCGGCTTATATTTTCCGTCTGTTGATACCTGTCAACCTGAAGTGTCTTTCGAATTGTCAACTTTAAAAGCGTCTGAAACCTACCGTATGCCTATTAAGTTCACTAAAGGTCAAACAGTCTACGTCAAACCTACCAAACCGATTAAAACAGCGCTTTTTTCTCAGCCTACTTCTTGTAAACCATTTTCTTTTTCCACCAGTCATTTTGGCAATCTTTTCCTTTCTTCTACCAATTCTGCGAAGTACATCCGCTTTAAATGTATTTCAATTAATGTTTGTTGTTTAAAAAAAAAGCTTTCTTTGGCAACACCGGGAAACATTGGCTATTTTCATCTTTTCAACCGATTGCATTTTTACGTTTCCCCAGTAATTGCAACGCTCCATTGAATTTTCAGCATTCAATCGGAAGGAATTTCAAGAAACTCATTTTCTTTGGAGCAAAAAATTAATTTCCCCCGAGGCAAGGTTATAGAAGTTTAGCATAAACAAAAGAAGTTACCGTATTTCCGGGAAAACGCCCAAACCAAGTTTGAAATGCCGGTTTAAATGAGTGCAACTGGGCGGGTAAAAACGGTAGACTTCCTGAAGGCATATAAGCAGGCAATATTGAAAGGGGGAAGAGCGTAGACGTGGTTTGGAAGAAAACTTTTTTGTTTTTTCCCAAACGTAATACTTACTCACTTTGCTCTCGGTACGTTGGGTTCTTTGAAACTCATCAGGACCCCGGCTCAGGCTTGCCGTGGTATTGCAAAGGAGAGAAAACAATATATGAAATTTGCGACCAAACGGGAATATTTTTTCGTGAAACAATGAAACTTGAGTCGGGTTTGGTTTTGAAGTCGCTCAAAAAATGAATTGAGTCTAGTGGCTGGGGGTTTCTGGTCTTCGGGCGCCGGCTTCGCAACAAAACGATGTCAGAAGCCAAAAAGTGAAACCCCTTCACCGTCTCAAAAGTGCCAGAATTCTTTTTGTACTTTTAACAAATTTCAATAATTCACCGAATAACAGCCCAACATAGCCCTCCATTCAAAACACACTTTTTATAATCTAATTTATTACCAAATCCAAAACCAGGCTTTCACAAAATGCCTGCCGCTCAGTTTTTTCCAAACAAACATAGATAAGTTAATTTATTGTAGCTCCCCTTTTTTGAATAAAAAACGTATGAAACGAACGAAGTAAGCCCTCAAAGGCACCCCCAAAGTGTTGACCGCTGTCAACACGTATGCTAAGAACAGGGCTTTTCATGCAAGACTTAAAAAGTTTCCCCCGCAAATTGCGAATGAATGGACTAGCACTTTTTGAATGACTCTATCATTTATTATATTTATGTTTAATGTGGTTATTTTTACTCATCGCGTCAAAACGGGCATTTTTTATAAGTTAAAGGGCGCTTTTTTCGACTTCCGCTTTTCAAAAACCACTTCAAAAACAACGATCTCCAGTTTAGCCAACGGCATCATAACCCCCTCTGCGGCGCCCTAAAAACATCATAAAGCTCCAAAAGATTTGTGATAACAAAAAATATATATCGTGGTTTTTGCCACTGAAATCAAGTCCCAGGAGGGCAAAGTGCCTCAGGCGACAGGCTACCACCCTCGGAAAAAAACTGTTTTTATGTGCAACTTTTGGTCAAGGTCATCGAGTTTGTAAATTGGCCGCATATACATTTACGATTTTGGTAGGCATTTTTATAGATTGGGGGAGTTTGGAGACAGTTTTATGAGGCGGAAGGGCATGAAGGATGAAGGGTTTTGTTTATTTGAGCCGTGAGACATGTGTTTCTTTGTGAGAAAATTTGAAAAATTGATAATTCCGTCGAAGCGAACACCCACCGACATGTAGCCAATTTAAAATGCGGAGCTCTCTGACCCGTTTGAGTTCATCCGAATGAAGTACTGAAACTCGTCACCAAACTTCAGGCAATTTTATATGTGCGTAAAATGACTGTGGCCATGGCATAGTCATCCCCGGCGGCGGGCGGCGGCGGTTTTTTTGTTTGAACATCCGGGAGTGATCTCTGTCGCGTGGAGTTTGAGCTCGATTTGAACACCATATCCCATTGTCGCTTCATTTTGGGCAACTTGGCACGGGCTTCGAATCTTATCCCCTTGAGATTCGTGTAAATGACCCAGAAATAGTGTGCTTTGGTGACCTAAACACAATCTACAGTACCCCAAAGCGCATCCTCCAAAAAGTAGGCGGGGCTTTTGGGTACATCGTCGCGCTTCTTTGTGTTTTTTCACTTTAACAAACTAACTTTTTTCTGTCGTTTAAGACAAGCGTTTGGGGTTCACCGGACGTAATCCAGGGGACGCGTCTTCCCCCACGTGAACTTTGGAAAGGCCGCCGACGTCACAACGGCCAGTCCGGGCGGGCGGCTGCAGCTTTTGCCCTCAGGAGAAAAAAGCCGAGGCCGAACCCCGCTATGCTTTGACGACGACCCTCGTCAACTGACGGCACGGCCATGCCCAGGCTTGATGCGCTGATACGGCGGGACCTCGGGAGACGCAGGGGGCAAGGATGAGGTTTTCAAAATTCATACAAAACACAAACTTGAAGCACGCTATAGCATGTTTGAAAAGGCGGGAAACTTTTTGGCGACGATTTGCTAATGGCATTTTTCTGGCCAAAGCTTGGAGGGAAACCGGAAGGAGGAGTGTCATTGGGGCGTTTTTTGTAGGGTCCTTGAAATTTGACAAGTTTTTTGATGGTTTTGACGTTTAAAAAAAACAAAATAACTTTTAAATTTTGCTTGACTTCTCTGCGACGTATATTTTTGCATGATAAATTTCCAAAAATTTCAAGCCACACCCTAACAGAATTCTACCAAAATATCATTTATTCCAAAAAAACGTTTTTGACATCATAATCTTGCGTGACTATCACCTGTAATAGCATCGCATGTTTGACTCATAGCGTGTGATTAGCCCATTTCCAAACTTGTCCCATCATTTATCATTCCCTCCAGACCCCTTAAATCATTATTTAAGGGCTTCCACAACCTTCTGTTTTCGCCATTTTATCGGGTCTCGAGATCATTCTATAATAACTGTTAACATTGTCTTTGAACATTGCTCAATTTGCAGGCAGGCACTTGGCTTCATTCTTCTGTTTCTATTGTCTGATAAGCTGTCAAAAGCCATCTCCTCCTACAACTCCTTCTTTTTTGCTTGCTTCAATTAACAGCTTACCTCACTGCACATCAACCCTGACCTTATCAGCAACTCGGGACCAGCTCAAACACGCACTACTAACACGCATTTGGCTATCGGCGTCATTGTCCCGGACTTCCGTCTCGTCCGGTCCTTGGTTGCCATAGACCTTTGATTTGTGGTCATAATAGATCCGGCGTGGTCTACGTGGACCCTTGAATCCCTCATATCACCGTTTCGCGACCTCTGGATGGCATCCACATCGACTTCGGCGCGTCATTCTCACGTGTCTTCAAGCACCGCGACACCGATTAACAGTTCCATCTCTTCAGAATCCTCCTCATTTCCCTCAGAATCCTCTGAATCACCCACAACTTCTACAATGGCCGCCAAAGTAGCACGCACCTGGAACTACGATGATGGCAGCGAGTGTGGCCCATGCAACTGGCCCATGGCCCAGACGGGCTTGAGCCAATCCCCGATTGATTTGAAGCTCAGCAAGATGAAGGTTTATTCTTTGGCCGATCCGATCAAGTTCGTCAATTACAACCGGCCTTTGAATGGCGAATACGTGAATACTGGATATTCAGGTGAGCATTTGCTACTTTGAATGAAAAAAAAACGACTTTAAAATGGGCTACATGTCTAGTAGTTTACAAAGGCCTCAAAAAACAAATGTGACAATGACAGCTGTCTTGTCGGCTACAATTGTCAGTCATTTCGGAGGTTTTTCGCAGGAAAAAGGTTTGCTGGGAAAAGAGAGTTTGTTCTTGTGAGTGCGTTTGAACAGAAGTCAACTACGTAATCACAAGATGCAGCTTTTTTGAATGGGAAATGAGGGATTTGGCTTAAATTGAGGCATTTTTGGAAGTGGAATTTATAATGAGAAAAAGTAAACAGCTTTTTAAAGGCAAAAACAGCCTTGGAAAGACAAAAAATTAAGATTACGGTATTTCAGTCCAATTCATCCCCGACACCTGCATCGACGCCCCCGAAATCTACGGTGGCATGCTCGACCAATCCTACCGCTTCATCCAATACCACTACCACTGGGCCCAGAACGAGAACGAAGGCTCCGAGCACACCCTGGGTGGTCTCAGCTACCCGGCTGAGCTTCATCTCGTCCATCAGGGCGTTGAAGACCCTTCGAAACTCGCAGTTCTTGGCGTTTTCCTTCAAATTCTCAAAGATGACAGTGCCCTATCTGCTGATGAAACTGTTTTGGAATCTATTGTCAACAGCGGGGATCGCACTAGCCTCAAAGGCCAGCGTCTATCACTCAAGCTGCCAGAAAACACCAACTCCTTCTGCCGCTACCACGGCTCCCTCACGACCCCACCTTGCTCAGAGAACGTCCTCTGGACTGTCTTCACCGACCCCATCTCGGTAACCCGTGAACAGCTCGCTGCTCTGCGCTCCGTGAAGGACTGCAGCGGGCACATCCACCGTAAGAACTACCGTCCAACGCAGCCCCTCAACAACCGACAGGTCCTCCTGTGCTGCTGATGCTCACAAGCTGTCTAACTATCACTGATGGGGCCACATGCAATGGATACAACCATAACACTGTTTTTATATACACTCAGAAAAACACTCCACATCCACATTCTCTTCCTTATCACAATCATTGTGGCTTCTGTCTACTGTACTTTAACTTCCATATAATTAATTGTAATTGTATTTATAACCTATCTTACAGTAGTCCCTTTCCATAGAATTATACATAGAAGCGACCAGCTTCCCCTCGGCATTATTTCCAATTGGTAAAAACACAGTCCTTTGTCAAAACTCTGCATCGCTTCAAAAGTCAATGTTCATTTGTCAAATCTAACTTATATGCGGTATTCCAGTTATATTTGTCCACTCTCGTAGCACGCGTTGAGCACGTCTACGAAACCTTGTCAAAACCCGGTTTTTCATACAATTCAACCTTTGTCAGTTTACTTTTTACTCGGTTATGTAATGGCGGCGATGCAATTCAGGTAGAATATCTAATAAATGTAAAAACTTAACCTTCAACGATGGCACACAATACGAATTAACATAACAGTCTAATCAAAAACCAAAAACCAAAAACAATCAGTCCAAAAACCAAGGGATCCTACTATGTCTCTTAGAGACATCGCACTATTCTTTAAGAGACGCCAAATCCCTATCTTGATTGGCTTAGTAGGTGCTGTATTAGTCTTCTACGCCTTTACGTATGGCAGCGAATCGTACTACGCCCCAGGAGCACTAGTGAAGTTCAACTATGCCGCACTTCTGAATGCTACGTATCTTTGTTACAAGGAACAGATTTACAAGAATGGAAAGTTTGCGAAGATTGAAGATTTGGGTAATGCTACTCTTTTTGCTGAGGTTAGTTGTCTTTAAAGAAGTTGTAAGTTATGGGAACTTTGTTTTTAGAATTGCATGAAACACTTGGAACAATGGGGCAATCTGACCCACTTCCATGTGCTTAAGCCAGCACCGTAAAGCTTTATGAAATGACTTTTTTTGTTTAATTTTAACTTGTTTGAATAAACGATGGTTACAAAATCGTGTTGTCGATGTGTATTACAATTGCAAAACAATAGCAAAAGATTAATAGCACTGTTATGATTGACAATTTTGCATGCAATAAATACGCGAAATCTGCAAAATAGATCCATAAAGCCAATAAAGTTTAAAAACACCGTAGTACATTCAAACCGATGAGTCATGTACCGCCGAATGTTATCAGTGATTCACTTTTCGAAATGGCGTTTTGTTGCTATCGACGGTTTTGTGGGTCTGGTCATGCTAGCACAGCTGTCACGTGTGGAATTTGACCGATATGCCACACACTCTCCACGGTTCATTCCGGTCAAGAATCAAGTCCAACAAGCGTTCGATTGTTACAAAAATATGTTGGATATCAATCGCAAACATGGAAATACATGGGACGACGCGGACTTGGCAAGTTTGACGGAAATCGTCGAGGTGAGACCCTGAAAATCGAAACCGCTAGAAAACCACTTTTCAGAAATGCGCCGGACCCCTCCAACCATTATTAAATCTGCAAGAATTCAAATCAAACACCACCGAAGACATAAAATTCATCGTTCCCGGCACCTCAAGCAAGTTTATATACACAATGATGACCATCGGCATTGATAATAACACCGAATCTGAGCAAGCAATCATGGAAATGTATCCAAATTTCGATCGGTTTGTCGGTGTTGACGCAACACCCGAAGTCAACCAGGACCTTGTTAAGGGTATCGGTGGAAAGTTTCTGAACTACCAAATAGTGGGAAATCAGACTATTATGCCAAATCATTCAACGAACACCACATTCAGTCAGTTGTATTAACCTAAAAGTTATTTTGTATCGAATTTTTTTAGATGGAACTGTGTCTGTGCCTTCTGTAGACTTGACACATGTTTTCAAAGCCGCCGAAATGGAGCACAATATCACTGTGCTAAATTTAAACATTAATAACGATGAACAAGTTTTGTTTGGGGAACTCATTTGTAAGTTTTCTATACAATAGAATGTGTAAAGATGTCGATTTTTACAGCAAAATCACAAGAATATCCAACAATTTGCCAACTCAACATCAAATTCAACCACCCCGATGTACACAATGACGGCTCCATCATTCTTGGACTACTGTATCGTGCATCTAGCTTTGGTCGGTATCTACTCATCAAATCCACGTCAACTGCAAATTTCAAACGGTTCTTTTTTTTGAACGTTAGAGATGCTTACTGTATCGAAAAGTATGCAAAAATACTGTTCAATTGAATTGCTATTTTCGCACTTTTGTTATTTTTATGCAAATGAAATTCTCGAAGTTACCCGAATTTCTCACAGTCTGTCCCTGCCTTTTTCACTCCTCACTTTCCTATTTTCACCCTTCATTCACCCCGTTCTCCATTCCCGCCATGTCCGCGAAGACCGCCATCGAACTCTCGGAACTCGACGATGAAACCCTCAAAACCGAACTCGCCAAGAAAGACTTTGCCTTCTACCGCAGCCTGAAACACCTCCCCGACCCGATTGCCAAGCGCTTCCACGAGCTCGACGTGAAACGGCGCTGGGCCGAACACGAAGCTCGAGTCAAGGTTATCGAGGACCGTATGACGGCGTTGAACCCTCCGGACAAGAGCGTCGCCGAGGACCGTTTCGAGATTCTCGCCGAGTTGCTCGACAAGGCCTGCCAAGCATTCGAGATCAATGACGAACACGAGACCCGCCGAGTGCCCTGGGGACATCGACTCGTGCTGGAAGCCAGGCTGCTCGAATCGATCAAGGAGGCCTTTGACTTGATTGAGGAGACTGTTGATAAATTTGGTGAAATGGGCGAGGATCGTCAGGCTGCGAATTGCGAGAGGGCTGTAAGTTTAGTTTATGCCGGATTCTGGACGTCAATAAGTTGCATTTGCAGGACCTTCGCCTCGAAATCCGTCTCCGCGACCTCATGTTCACCGAGGTCCACGAACGCTTCCTCAAGTCCTATCTCGAAATGGAGTGGTGAACGCGTGTTTAATCTTGAATGATGTTTTATTAATGATTTTTACGTAATTAACGATATATAAAAGTAAATTTGGTCTTTCTTTTTGATCGAGTTGAATTGCTGTCGGAGCAACTTGTGAAGAATTTTCGTTGAAATGGCGGGCACGCAGATGTTATGAAGATCCCACGATTCCTGTTTTCGCGCTCATCGTTGGCCATTTTCGTTTCATTTTGACATTCAGCTGCCATTTTGTTTTTCCTTACGTCTATTAGCGCAGCTCACGATTTCCCATTCTACTATCGAAGATGTTTTCGTTGCCTTCTGACCTTTCGATTCATCGGCAGATTGTCAGTGCGGTTTCGCTTTATACTTTGGCAGTCGGGTTTTATTTTGGCCTATCGTCTAGAATATTTTTCTTTTAGAAAAGCGTCAATCGTTTCCTTTTTCACGTCGCTTTTCTTTGACCCACTGTCTTAACTGAATCCATAACAGTCACACGTTTCAGGTATCAATCATGTCGATCCTTATCTTCCTTCTAACGTTGTCATCCATCGCCAAAGCTTGTGACAAAACCATCGTGATCTACGCTGATATGAAGGACTGTACAATGACGTCGTCGAGTGAAATTGCCTGCAATGTGCCTCGTCGAACCGATCTTACCATCCCATCAGAAGGCAAATCGTGCATAATCATCCGGTCTCCGATCAATAATGCCATCCTTTCACGTATCTCGATCAAGCTTCACATGTTTCTGGAGTGTCAATCGCAAGTTCGATTTTACACGAAAGCAATGAATTTCCAAACGGCGACGTCTAGACAGTGTTATGGAACTGGTAGCTGCGTTGGTAGAACTTGCTCGATCGTTCAACCAAGTCACACGATTCCGGAACTGGATCATGTCAACGGCTATGATGGATACACATACTGTATGGAGGGTGACGCGTCTGGCTGCGATTTCAATGTACCGGCGTGCATGTTCTACAGAATTTACGGTGAACCCATTCACAATGAATCCATGCCGGTTTTCCAGTGTACTTCTTGGGAACCGCGCGTTTTTGCAGACATTGAAATTATGGGTGCTCGAAACAGCACTTTTTATACGGCTAATGTGACCACTGTTTACAATACATACCAAACTGACTTACTTACTTTCGCTCTGGTTGATATTCCTGAAAATAAGACAGCGCTTCCTGATAGGGATCTGCTGTTTGTGCGAAATGGATCAACAGTGGCCTGGCTGAATGGAGCAGCCGCAAGGCAAGAAGCATCAATGGTTATGTGTAGGCCAGATTGTTCTTTCAGTAGGTTTGATCCCTTTTATAAACAAACTTGTGGAAAGTGCTATTTATCGACCAATTTCTGTAAATGTGAATACGACAATCTGAAAGTCTCTTGCAATTGCGACAACCAGACCGAATTGCTTCATTCATTAAAAACGGAGTATTTGCCAAATAAGATCAACAATGCCATTACGACTTTGGGTTCATCCGGCAAGCCTCAAGTTTACTTTCGTGCTCATGCACATGTCATGGTCAATTCGATACGTGCTTCATCGCAGATTCTGTTAACAAAGTAAGCTCCTTTTTTACAATTACAACCAAACCCAACTGTAAATTCTTAGATGCGCCATTACGAAAGCATTACTCTATGGATGCAGCAACTGTCTCGAAGGTGCTTCACTGTATTTCGTTTGCGAAGCGTCCGTCGAAACTCTTGGCCATGTACGATGTAGTCAACAGGAGTTCGCTGTCCAATGCGGCAAATCAGTTATGCAAAGGATAACATACATGGCAAACACTGCTTATGTTAACGAAAAATGCATCATTGAATGCCCGCTGTCAGAGAAACAGTTCACTTTGGAAGCTACCCTCCCTTTTGTAGACCACAGTGATCTTCAAGGATGGGAAAACCTACACGGAAAGGATAAGCCAACACCGGGATTCTGGGAAACTGCGAAATATTACCTTCGAGGCCTTCTCGATGTCGGTATTGTCATTGTAATCCTGGTCGCATGTGTTGTGATCCGTATTGCTTGGCATCGAAGAACTATCCGTGGTCGTCTTTTGTAATTAGGTTTTTGATGCTCTCTTCAGAATGTAATCTTCTAAAGGTGTTAATCGTTTATTGCTGTTTAAACACTGTTTTTGTGTGTATTGATTTACATATCATGTTGTTGCTTTTTTTGTATTGCAGTAATGAATAAAACTTGATTTGACATGACTGCGAATATGTGTTTTCAGTCAATTTTGATGTTTCAAACTTAAGTGTTGCATTATTGATTATGGAGCGAGTTCTGTGACCAAAGTAGGGACAACCCGACAATGATTTTTGACCTTTCCCACGACGATCCGGGAACAAGATTTCTCTAAAGTCGTTTCTAACAAGGGAATGGTTTTACCTTAAGTTGGAAATTCTGAACGAGGTATACCGCGTTCGA
>KB455022.1:108074-124246 GCA_000341325.1 Panagrellus redivivus
CCTTACTCGTGTCGACATCCGCAGCTAATGCCAACAGACGGCCGACCAGTTGGCTCAGAGATAGGTTGTGTCGGCGAACTGCGCTTTTCGTCTCTTATTTCTACGATCTCGCTTTACTCCAAAACAGTTTCAGCCATGTTGTCAATCAACAACAACGATAATGCTGAGATCAAGCGTGTCACGCACGAATGGTTGATCCGTTTCGCTGAGTTGTATCCATTCAAGCTTACCGAAGACTATTACGCAGAAGATCTCCCCAGAAACTGTAATAAACCTGGTTATATGCCTAAAAACCCCAAGGGCAGTTACAACCCGTATCGTACAAAGTATGCTGCTATTTCACCACTGTTCACCACCGTAATTGCTCGACACATGCCGTACTTGTACTACTTTATGCATTATGATGGCATCGTCAAAAATGTGCATTTTCATTTTATCTTTTTAATATAATAATATTAGTTTTAGGGAAAAATTCACGAATATGTGAGTGTTGGTAAACATTGGGAACCACAAGAATTGCAAATGCCATACACAAAGAGGTCAAAATATTTATCGGAGATAGGTATCACTTTTCGGAGCTAACTCCCGGTATGATTACTCGGTTTAACGATAATCACGTATTCTTTTACGGGGAAACGATTGATATTGGAATATCTTGTGATGAGTTAGAAAACACAATTACACCGAATGAGCTTAAATGTTTGTTCAAAATTGGTCGGTTCGATGAAACCGCTAATATTCATGCTACATTGACTGAGCCGATGACGTTTTCCGAAGTTTGGCCGCTGATAGCGCACTGTGAAAGCACTATTACGTAGGCTATTTTCAACAAAATATATTGTAGATGATAACTTTTTTTAGGGTTGATATAAAAAACTTAATCTACGACAAAGGCATGATAAGTACTCTTCACAAGCATAAACTTTTTCCAACCGTGCAATTTCAATGTTTTAATCTTGATATATCTGACGAAGCGATTCTGGACTTTTTTGATTTTGTTTTGGTAAGGATTCCATATCATTGAATGCATTTAATGTTAACCTTTTTCAGTCATTGCCAGTTCGACCAGGATGCGTATCATTGAGATTGCTGCAAACCAAACCAGTATCATTAGGCGAAGCTATCATTGCCAAAATCAAATGTGCCAATGTTGGTGCATCATATAACAATCTTCTAACGCCTACAAATAATTTCACTGCAATCGAAGCGTGCGAAGAAAAGAGTTACATCTTTTGTGGATTTTGGTAACTCGATCGTCGATTGACAATTATATCTATTATGATAATATTAACTGTTTCTTTTCACGTAAACTATCCTTTCATTTTCAAGTAGTATTAAAAGTAACCAAGTAATTATTTACGTTTTCGTTGAATTCATATAAATCGCAATGTCGTCAAAGTCCAAAATGTTGTTGAAATTTTGAAACTTTAGCACCAATGTATCGGACCAAAAATAAGCCAAACATGCACTTTTATTAATCATAGAAGTCTTGGTTGAAACGGTATCCACACAAAAGTGTCATTTGTTAGTTCAACAGCGCAAGCTATGCACACCAGTTTAGCATAGCTTTCTTATGACATATTGATTGCGTTAAGGCATGAACTTATTCAATTCTCTCTCAATCAATTTTCTTTTTGAGAAAATCTGCTCTCAGGGCATCAAGCTAGACTCTGTGCGTCGTTTCATCGGTCCGCCCTACAAGGCCAAACCGCGCAGAATTCGCATAAATAGCATACATCAAGCAATTTCAGTACTTTATTCCGAGCATTTGCCTTACCTGCTTGTCATCCTATTACATTCTTCCTTTTTATCGAAAAATGGCCTCCCCCATCGCTAACCTTCCCGAAACCTTGAAGATCCGCACTATTGATAACCAAGTCATTGAAGTTACTGGTAAACTCATCAATGAAAGCGAAGTCCTAAAGAAGGCTTATGGTAAGTAAAACTCTTTTTTCAAGTATTAAGTAAACATTTTAATTCCAGAAATGCACGACAACTCAGAAGTCGGCGAAATCGTCGTGTCCGTCGTGAGTGAGGGGCTCCAGAATACCCTCAAGCTTCTAGAGTTTTACGATCTCGAGAAGCCCTACGTCCCTGCGTCGTCGTGGAGCAACCGAAAGCCGTTCATGGAGGAGAGTAAGGCTGCCCTCGAGTTCCTTAAGAGTCTTCCCGACGATGAGATGTTCGCCATTAACTATGTCGTCGATGGCTTGGATTGCAAGCGCCTTATTGACTGCTGCATGTTGTTCTTTCTAAATAAGGTCACCGAAAGTAACGGCACCAAGGAACTTCGTGAAATGTTCAACCTTAAAAATGACTACACCGAGGCCGAGGAAGCTGAACTCCGTGCACGCCATAATGCTACGAGATAGGTGTTCCTCGAGCATAACTGGGAAAAGCGTCGAATCCCATTTTGTCAGATTTGCGTAGAATTTATTTTACAAAACTTCTTTACAATCCCTTGTTTTTTATTACCGTTTATTAAGAGCATTTTTCTATCTTTAGATTAAAATAATAAAATAGTTTAATTATAATTCTGTGTTTTGATTTTTGAAGGATCAGGTGTTGTAAAAGGTGGAAATGGTATGGACATTCTGCTTAGTGAGGTTTGCAGGCACAAACAGGGGGATTAGATGATTTGCGGGTACCGATGTATACAGTGTAACAGTATCTCAGAAAGTGCGCGTCAGTTGGCTGGACCTTTACAATCAGACCTGCTGTTTGACTGACCCAAACCGCATTGGCAGACTGTCCAGGCATCGACAGCGCAGTCGTGACTAGCAAATGCAGTCTCTATCCGCGCTGTACGATTCCAACTATACCCCTGATTGTACATTTAATGCAACTGCAAGTAGATTGGTTAGACGAAGCTATCATTGATAAGCACGTTGCTGCCGGGTTTTCAACTAAAAAACTTAACTACATCCTTGGATGTAGTTTCCACATTGGCCAATCTACTGAAAATGTGAAACTTTATTAAAACGAAAACTTGAAATAACGAACAAAATAAAGTAACAAAAAGCCTTTATAGTGGTTACACGGAAACATTGAATCCTAGCAAAACAGAAACCTTTTCACGGTTGTCGACGTAGTTCTCCGCATCAGCAAATACGTCACTTGAGCATCGTCAGTTCATTCTCGTCCCACTCGTTTTGATTGTTTCTACCGGCGTGCTGCTTATAATACTGTACGTGAGGTTGTTGGCACCATCATGGAACCTAGGGGCGTGCTTCTTGACTTTTTGACCATGCTGTTTGAGGACAGCGCTTTCACAGACGGCCAAAGCTGCAACTTTTGTGGCGAAAGTGTTGTCAGCGATGTGAGACCCGACGATTTTGTGGTGACATGCTGTTGTTGTTGAACTGATTGGGCGGACAGAGAAACTTTCAGAACGCTGCGGATTTGGCAGTGCTCATAGACGATGTTGATCATGGCACCAGTTGACAGTAGCCTGAAAACAACACCTTTAGAATTTACTTAAAACTGACAGATATGAAGTAACTTACAATATCAATACTGCGACAGTCACTGGAACAAGCCATTTAACTTTAGTCGTTTGAGTCACGTTGCAAAATGCGTGCAAGGTGAGAAGCTGGATGGACGACATCCTTTCAGAAAAGTCTGCTTTTCAAAATGGCAAGGACGGTGAAAATGGGCTAAAGATTTTATATGCAAAAATATTGCTTTTTTTCATTTTACAGTATCACAGGAGTATGCAAATCCGCCAAATCAAAAGCGTATGTCAAAGTGTTTTTCACCAAAAATCAATAAAATTGGCATTAGGTGCTCAATTGCCGTAACGTGCGTTTTACATTTAGCTTCATCTCATTAAAGTTTATTTCTATCAATCCTTATATAAACAGAAACATCAACGTTTCATCAGTTTTACTTCTTCTTACACAGGAATCCATCGGGGTACTCCGCAAGCTTTTGGCAGTCTTCACAGGGCAGCTGTTGGTATCTGATTCCCTGGTTGCCAAACAACTTTCTAAAAGGCTTGGTCGCGCACTTCTTCACACATTTGAAGCACTTTTTAAGTGAGAACTCTCTCTCGACGAAAGCGCCTTTCTTGCTGGCAGTTGCCACAACGGCAGCGATCAGAATCGCGACAAAGAGAAAGACGTGCAGAAACTTCATGGTGCTTGGAACGAAGGAAGGTGCGTTTGAAGTCAGTTGAGGTGTCTTTTATATATGGCTAATGAGAATGCCTTAATTGGCCTTTAAGATGGTTAGTTTTTATTAGTTCGGCGTTTACTGCCGTTTGTTTCAATTGCGGCCGCTGCCATTAGAAAAGCCACGTAGAAAGTCGTCTATAAATAAACTTCCAGCTTTAAACTTAAGCTAGGACAATCATCGAATTTATTATGTATACATTTGATATTGCAAAAAACTTAAGTTTGAAATCATGAATGGATCGATACGCGCGTATGTGCCATAGAAAAATAACCAAAAATACCGGAACAACACAATATCACAGAAACAACGATGCAATCAAGTTGCTATCATCACTTGAAGTCAACAAAAACGGGCAACATTCGGGCCGGGAGAATCGAATATTAACAGAAACTGATATGGATTCACCGGCACTTTGAATAATAAACGCCTACTTCGTCTTCTTCTGCTTCGCGTTTTGGTTAGTTCGGCCGCTTCCGATAGGAGCAATGTTTGACGAGGTGAGGTTTTGAGCCTTGGTAAGTCCGAGTTTGACGGCCTTCTCAACTGACAACTGAAATGAAAATACTGTGTATTTGTAACTTCTGAATTGAAGACGAAACCAACTTGTTTGTGTGGAAACACCGGAATGTGGCACTTGATGCAGCTGTGAGCCTCATTTGCGACAGAATTGGTTGAAGTCCACTTACGGAAGCACTGGGGGCAGCTGAATTCACCGTAGCATCGTCGGCGGCCTTGGTAGGGGGTTAGTTCTTGATAGGTACTGTTGTATCGCTGAAAATTGGGCAATAAAAACTGAAGTTAGAAAAAAACTATGGTAATAACTGAAAACACTCACCACAGGGCAGTCATTAATGTAGTGTCCTGCTTGATGGCAGATGCGGCACTGATAATTGGCCGGAGGAGCTTTCTTTTTGGTGCAGAGAAGATCAGCGAATTGAGCTATTTCATCTTGCGTGAAGCCGTCCTCAATGGCCACAGGCGAAGCTTTGTTGGGTACGACGGGGGCTACGGTGGATTGGATCGGGAGTGGAGGCATGCTGCTTGAAGACTGTAACGTGGAATGTGATCCATTGAGGACCGGTGGAGGATGGCAGAACTGATTTGACTTGAGGTCTTTCATCGAGGCAGACTGGTGCAACTGATTGGCAAGGCTTTGGCCATTTGGAGCCGGACTTGGAAGCGGCGTTCCGATGATGCCAGGCGAACCATAGCCGGAACTAGCGCCACAGTCGAGCACATCCATACTGCTGGAGCCTTGGCGAGACAGGCCTTCGAGCATCTGGCTGGCACGCGGAGATGGGTCAGAGCTCGGGATGTGGGAAGACGATGGTGCTGCCCTGTGGCCATTGCCGTTCAATCGTTCAGTCACGTCAAGTGAGAGTCGATCGTACTCAAACATGACGGCTGAAGCTTCAACTGGCCGAAATGATGTTCCTGAAAACGGCAAACTTGTAAACTGGCATTATACTTCTATCGACCGGTAATTTCGTCACTACACATCAAAACACAAACGCACAAACATCAAACAAATGGAAAACAAAGCATAATAGAAGTGGCCCTTTCACACGTAAAGCTTACTGACAAAGTTGTACTTTGATTATAATAACGTACAATTTCGCTAGTCTATCGTGTTTCATCGCTTGAGACTGAAAACGAAATACGTACATGCCATTTTCTAACAAAATTAAGGCCAAAGACAACTGTCAGGGAAGTGAAAGGTCAGAAAGCAACAAAAACACTGATCATCGGGATGGCTATCGCACTGCGCACTGGCCCTCGCCAACATTGATCGAATCAAAAAATGGCAGTCGAACATGGCTGTGAACGGAAATGGCGAGCAAAACAAGTCGAATAGCAACACTGTTCGAGTTTTTACTGGGTTTGGGTGAATCATTGAACACAATGGGCAATATTACGGTGATGCCCATCGAGCCACAAAACTGGGAGGATAAAAAACTGAGAAAACTGAATGGCCCGAGGAATCTCAAAAAGGTCAAATCGATATAAGTGAATGATGGCATGGGACAATCCGTTGCCGAAGGGGTTGAGAGAAGAAGCGGCTATGCCAGACTAAACTTCGGTGCCCTGCGGCTTCGTCGATATACAATTTTGAGCATCATTGCGCTGTGAAAAACGTAATTTCTTTAAACTGGTTGCCAAGAATAGTTTCCATATAGATTTTGTCAATTCATGTCCTTTTAAAACTTTTGGAAATGACGAAACATGTCTATTTGGAATGCATTACAGACAAAAGCACGCCGCCGCTGGCTTTTCCTTCGGCTGCTAGACCGGTCGAGCTATAGGCTGCCCGGTGAAGTCGGCCCACATCTATGAAGAAAACTGGGCGTTGGTTGTTGATCAGATTTGGGCAAAAATGATGTAATTGAAACATCGGAAACCGTCGTCCTAGTGACCCTCATCGAGCGATCCCTCAAGGATTATATAAACTTTTAAACTGGTTGGGTACTTGAGTCTGTTCCTCGTTATGTCATATCGGAGGGGATGTATCCTATCCAACAAGCTTGCCAGACCTGCTCGGCATCTTGGGAAGTAGTTTTGAGAAGTGGAGAATTGGTAAAATATATAAAAACTGGTAGTAGAAGCGGTTTGAGGAATGCTCGAGAACGCGAAGAAAACTTTTTCATGACGCAGCACTTGAGGGCACTTTGCCAAGAAACGAGGACCATTTCGGACTGATCGTAACAATGGCGGTCCGCGGCGCGCCGGCTAGCTCTCTGCGTGTCTGTCGTCTGCAGCAAAGAGAGAGTGAAAAGGGTCAGTTTGAGTCCCTCTCGCACGGTTTGACGCGCATGACTGTGCGCCTGGCTGTTAAAAGCAGCCGCGTTTCCTATTATTATGAGTGGAGTCGTTGATAAACTTTTCACCGGTGATGAAACTGGCTTTCTTTTTACTTGGTACAATTTTAGAACTTCTTTTTGTTTTTCATTTTCTCATACCATTGCCACTTTCAACAATGTCATCAACAATCTTTTCACCAACCCACGTCCCACGCTTTTTTCCAAATGCGTCCCAAACTCAATGAAAGAACGATATTTCATTTCCAATAACTTTCACAAAAAGTACCAAAGACAATTCAACGTGAGCACAATTGCGTGGGCGGAAGATTTTAACAAAACAAAAGTAAAACGGGTTACGCTATATACATATTAGAATATTAATATTTTGTTTACACGAAGGAAGACTAAACCATAACATTAGCCCGCCTTTGAAGATTTTTTATGAAAATAGAATTGTCATTTTGTTATTACATTAGCGAGAAGAGAAAAATGATGAAGAAATGGGCAAAGTGTGAAAATTGCCTGAGGCAGCAGCTCCCTGATCACATCACCAATTGGCAATTCCGGGCTTATTGAGCGTCATAAAGTAGATCTGGGAGGCGCCGCCGCCCTTGGCACTGCTAAAGAACACCTTATCATTGCGTTCACAGAGGAACTTGAGCTTCTGGGCCTTCTTGTGCATGAAGACTCCGTCGAGATGGCCCGTGTCGACTGAGCGGATTTCGATGGCCTTGTTGCCCCAGCCCATGATTTGGTTCGTTGAGATGTAGGCTAAAAGGTGGTCAGAATTAGAAAAGGTGTCTTTACATTGACTAAAAAGGTACAAAAGAGCACACTTACCAACAGAAGAAGGCATCTCACCCCACTGCAGGGTCACGTTTTTGGTCAGTTTACCATACGTGTTGACGTAGGCTCCTTCGTCTGAAAAATGCCAACAATCGATAACTATCAAAACATGGAATGCTCAAAACTCACTGTCATAGCACAACAACAACTGCATTCCGCTCGAATTCGGCAAAATAACGATACAATGAGGGGTCATTGATTGTTGCGTCTAAAAACCGCCGAAATGAACAACTTCAAAAAACTGATAACTACTTATTCCAACTCACATTCTGAGGAGTGTAAATGTCATAGATCGACGCCGAATCCAAATCAATGGCATGGAAACCCTCGTGGGAGCCGTACAGGACCTTCAGACGGGAATTCTCTTCGACGGTGAGGTCGACAACGAGTGGGACGTGGGACAATTGGCCGAATGACTGAAAAACAGATTTGTAAAAATTCGAAACAAACAAATGAACAAAAAATTAAGAAGCAGTGAACAGTGCACCAACCTTAAAAGCCATAAACTTGTGATACGGCTTCGGAGCCCATGCATAGATGCTCACGGAATTCTCCAACCCAACAACGAGGAACTTGATTTTGTCGTAGCGGACAATCTTGAAGTGAATGGCACCCTGGAGATCGCCGACATTGACCCAGCCGTTGCGTTTTTCGGATTGTTGGAGCTAAAAGCAACCAATTAGTGGAATTCCATCGCTTAAAGTAGGCTTACCCCTTCAGTTCGCAGAATCTTCTGCCTCAACCAACTCAAATAGTACACCCTGATCCTGCGTTTCCGTCCACTGATTGTGATCAAGATGTTCTGACCCTCCAGGACGGTCATTTGATCGAATCTCCGCCTCGTGATCAGCTGATAAACCTTCCCCTGACCCGATCGATCGAGCAACATCAGCGCCGAATCAGTGCCAATTAGCAGATTGACACCCCACAGGGCTGCGCAGAGGATTTCGCCGGAGAATTTCTTCTTGTATTTCCGGATTTCCGGGGCATCGCCTTCATGGCCGGCATTCGCGGCAGATGGGTTCGGGTTCACGTTGACCTGGACCTGGTTATCGGCATCGGTTTTCCTGCCAGGGCGGTTGATCGTGCCACTACCGCTGGAATTGGCACCGGTGGAGTTGTTCGTGGAGCCATTGTTGTTGAGGCCGACACCGGCACCGAAGTAGCCGACGAACGACTTTTCACGATCACGTTGATAGTAGGGCGTCTGAGGCGTGGGAGTGCCATTGAGTGGGGGCGGTGGGCCGACGGCGGTCACGGAGGATGGGAACTGAAAAGGGGGCGGAGTTAGAGGGTGGAATTTTTGAAAAAAGAGGAAAGGAAACAAAAATCTGACAAAAAAGAAGGGAAAGGTAAAGAAAATTGAAAAAAAAATAAACAATAGGATTGATCACATCAAAATGGAGGAAAAATAGTTGATTTTAACCCTTTTCATTGTTAAACCTTCAAAAACACCAAAACTACAGTTAAAAAACTAAACTAAAACCAATGAAACCAAAAAATATAACCCAACAAAACAAAAAACCATCATTTGAACACTCAAAAAACATAAATAATGCTAGTGCATTCCAAAAACTTACATAAAAGCTCCCGAAAAGCGATGTGATCTGCAGAAACAATCATGTTTTAAAAAGCTATTAATGAACTTCAATGCTAATTAGATTTAAGACAAGACAGTTTTTCAAAGTTTCAGTTTGTGAAATTTGTGAAAAGTGTCAGTAAAGACGTCAATTAGACATAATGAAAGCATAAAAAAGACCAACCTCTTCGACGCTCTGCGAATCGGCCGAAATGGGTTGATGCGGCAATCTTCTGTGGGCGAGCTCTTCGGGTTCGTCATCGTCTTCATCATCATCGTCGTCGTCATCGTTCTCGACTTCACCGGAGGCATCGAGACGGGAATGGGAACGGGAACCGCCTGAAGACAAAAGACGTTGTTGATCGGCGGGGAGCAAGTCTGGGGGCATCATACCCAAATGGCCGGAAGATCCATGTCCGGAGGCGTTTCGGACCAGGCCGGCAGGGGATACGGCGGCAGCTGGCGCAGCGTGGTGGAGGCTCGGGGATCGGCGGGATGTGGCGGGTGACTTGGGCAAGGGGGCTGGGAGGTAGGCTTTGCGGGCATCTGTCGGTGGAGAATCATCAGGGGAGCTGTTGGAGGAGGACGAAGAAGCTCCATTGGCGATGGGCCGATAGCCTGGGCCACCGAGGACGAGCTCAGCAGATCGCGGGATGTCGGAGGGGCGGGACGAGGCTTCGGTGGAGTGGGCTTTGCCGAGCAGGCTTAGACGCGCTGGAGAAGCTCGAGATCTGGAAGCACTTCGGGGGTTGGCTGGGGTGTGGTGGTGACCGTGATGGTGGGACGGTTTCCGGTTGACTAGCAAAGTTCCATCGCCTTCATGGTCGGGACTGGCCTCGGAAGGTGTAGGCGGCAAGGGCTTGTTAGGTCCTCGCAGGGTGCCATCGATCTCGACCACTTTAGCCTCATCACGATGCAGCGTTCCATTCTCATGAGCTTCCGCCGCCGCGGCTGCAGCAGCTAACGCTGCCGGTACGCTCGAAATCGACGCATCACGTGGTGGTGGAGCAGGTGGTGGCGGACTGGCCGAGCTTCCATTGCCATTCTGGACCTGGCCCATCCTGGACAGCTCATTAGCCAGCACATCCAAGTCTTCCGGCTGGCGATTCAGCATCGGTTCCGACATTTTCCGCATCGGCGACACCGCCGGAATATTGGCGCTCACTCTCGCCAGCTGCTGAGGACCGCCACGTTGTTGCTGTCGTTGTCGGAGCTCTCTCGCTTCACGTTCGCGTTCACGCTCCCGACGTGTCTTCTCCTCCCTCTTCCTGCGATCCCGGTCATAGTTGGCCAATGCTTCGAGATGGGGCGCTGCCGGGTTACGAATCACGTGCGGACTGACGCCACGTTCCATCGCTTGGTGGTGACTAACCGGGCGAGAGCCTTGTTGCCGGGACCGATGATCGCCCTGAGGGGATCCCATGGCTCCGATTCTGGTGGACGGGCCCGCGGGAACCTGGGCATGACGCATTTTGATCGGATCTGGGAGGGGTTTCATGGGGTAAGCACCACCAGTCCTCGGGGCTTGAATCGGGACAGCTCGAGTGCCATTGGCTGGGGTGCCATTAGTATTGGGGACGCGTTTGAGTTGCTGGGCACCAGGATGATCAAAGGCTCGACTCGCTTCTTGGATGCGTTGGAAGCCTTTACGGAGGGTATCGTCGATCGGGTTGGCGCCTTGGGTGTTCGGGCCGCGACCTGGACCGGATTCTTCGTCCTCGGAGCCGGAGTATTCGTAATCGCCTTCATCTGGAATCACAAAATCCATCAATACAGTAATCTAAAGCAAATTTCGACCAACCTTTCCGATTATGCCGCCTCGTCCGATCAACCTGTTCCTTGATGCTGGCCCGAGTCTGCCTCTCTGGCGGCTGATCTTTGATGAAGGCATGATTCAGGAGCTTTTCCGTAAACGGCCGCATCGTGTAATCCTTGACCAGCACAGTCTCGATGAAATGGTTGAACTTCTTGCTCCATTTCCTCGAATTCTTCAATCTCGGCGGGTTGTTTCGCGGAATCAAGAACAGGGCCCGCATCGGATGCATATCACAAAGTGGTGGATGACCTTCAGCCATCTCAAGCGACGTGATTCCCAATGACCATAAATCCGATCTCGCATCATACGTCGCTTCGGGATTCTCATCACAAGCTATGACTTCCGGTGCCATCCAATACGGTGTCCCAATGAATGTGTTCCGTCGGCCTACTGTACGATCCAGCTGAGCAGAGACGCCGAAATCGACCAATTTCACCTCAGCAGAATCGGTGAGCAACACATTTTGGCCTTTAATATCGCGATGGATGACTTTGTTCTTGTGGAGATGTGCCAGACCCTGTAAAAACACCGTTTATATACAGTAACCCAAAACTGATGGATGAACGTACGCTCAAAATCTCTCTACAAATATACGCAATCCATTCCTCCTTCAAAGTTTGACCCTTATTGTTCTTGATCAACTCGGTGATGGAGCCACTGCCACAGAATTCCATGACCAGCCATAGTTGATCGTGTTTTCCCGAAGTTGAAGGCAGTGTTTTAATAAAAGCGCCATAATAGGTAGCAATATTGCGGTGATGGGAGTAGCGTTTGAGCATGTTGATCTCCATTTTGATCTCCTCCTCTTCGTCCTCATTGATGTTCATGATTTTGATGGCGGCAAGTTGCTGGGTCTTGACATGACGGCCCTTGTAGACCTGGCCATAGGTGCCGGTACCGACGACTTCGATGAGCTCGAAGATGCCTGATGGCTCCTGGAATGGGTGGGGGATTATAAAATTTTCTTATTTTGATAAATTTTATAAAAAAGATGCCATTGGTAAACCCAAAACGCATCTAAATGGCCATTTGGCAGTTTTGGGCAATAAAAAAAACCAAAAACAAACTCACTTTAAGCGCATTTAGATCAATGTCGTCCAATGCCATGGTGAAATCCAAGTTTCAATGAATAATCAACAATACAGTCGAAGTAGATGTAATTTGAGTCGCCAAAAAGTCGATCACAAACGTTTCATCCCTTGTTTCAAATGAATCGATGAGCACTTTTGTCTTTGCACAGATATGAAGTATGTCGCGAACAGGGCAGTGACGATCGATTGGATCAGCTGGATATAGTGAGCGAATGAGTTGTCTATGTCTCTATCTCGGCAGTGATGGAGGAAATCCAAAGTGAATACAGTATCACAGAAAGCTGGATGGGCAATGCCGCGTTTTGGGGACCCTTTTGAGGTCGATTCAACTTGGCAGCCCCGGGTATTGACCGCCAACGGCTATGCAGCGGCGCCGCGTCTGTTCGTCCTGTGCGGGGGCTGACGAGGGGCGAGCCGGCGATGTACGACGACGACGACGGGCCGAAGCACAGCAGCAGCAGCGCAGGCGAAATGAATGGAGCGCACGACGACCACCACCCGCGTCGCACAGTCGAGTCCCGAACGTGTGTTCGGAGCGGTCGGTCGGGGCAGTCTAGTGCGCGCTGGACACAGGACACTGCTTTCCAGCCAGCCGGACACTTCCAATGGCACCGGAATAGAGTTGAGCCTCAGGGGATGCCGGCAGCAACCAACCGATAGGATGCCCCTGAAAATGTGCTCCCTTCAAAAAAAACTGACTGAATGTGGCCTCCGTTTTCCCTTTGGACATTGGATGGGATGGTATAGGGTTGCTAACTCCTGGCTGCAGCTTCTTCCGGAAGGGCCGAACGAACACTCCCGGCCCGGTGGCATCGGGAAGCCAAGGCAAAGTGCGTGTCGAAATTGGCGATCTTGAGAGTGCGTGCGCACTGGTCAGTTTTCGTCGTTGGTGGGTCGTGTGTGTTCGGAGTGCCGTGAGAGGCACACGCAACAAGCCATCTAACTTCTCAAAAAATGAAACGGTCACTCACCTAACTTTCTTTCCAAATAGGCAAAATTCCCTTTCTTTGGCAGTAGGCTTGAAAGCGCTCAGATTCCAACGACGTTTTCCGGAATTCCTGCCACGAAATTCCACCAAACGCGCGTTAGACCACCGGTGTTCTGAAAAAACTGTCATGTGTATTCCCACGCCTTCACGATAAACTAAATTCCACGCAAACCGTTCGCGCTCGCGTTCATTAATTAAATCCAATTCTCGAAACTCTCGATTTTCACGATAACAATCACGCCAAACTATCTGTCCGTAGACAAGTATTATACAATTCGTCACCACCGGAAGCATTGATTTCACTATTACTTTTTGCTCCTCGCAGAAAAAAAGAAAGACGCCAGCAAACAGGAGGAGCCGCAAAACGCCGGGGCTAAATTGGCAATAACATTTCTTCCGTCTTTTTCTGGCTGACAGCCGGAGCCTTCTGCGCAAAATGGTCGCGTTCGTGTCGTCGTCGTCGCCGAAGGACATGTGAACCAGGCTTGCCACATGGAGGCTCCGGTGCATCAGCCACTTCAGGCGCCTTCCACAAACATCATTTCGGGGCAAGGGTTGGTGTTAAAAATGGTTTCTCGCAAACAGTAACAAACACGCGAATAATAGCAATTTTGAACGGGTTCAACAATGGGGGATCGGTTCAAGTGGGTAACAACTTCAAGAATCAGCCGCCAAAATGGAAAACTATATTAAAAAAAACTGCGATCTTTGCATTGATTAGGTATCGAAAAAAGTACCAGAACAAAATTTCAGCCAAAATGACCAATAATGGTTCTGGTACTTTTGATCGGAAAACCTACCAGAACAAAATTTTTGCGAATTTGGCCAAAAGTGGTTCTGGTACCATTGATCGAAAAAGTACCAGAACAAAATTTCAGCCAAAATGATCAAAATTGGTTCTGGTACTTTTGGTCAGACAAACTACCAGAACAAAAATTTGCTACTTTTGACAGAAATCGGTTCTAATACCCAAAATGAAATTTGGCCAAATCGACGAAAAAGGTAAAATAATGTAACCTAAATCGATAAAATATGAAAAATAACCGCTTTCAAGCGACTAAAATCGAAAAACACGTCGATAGAAACAACTTCCAACAGTTGTATCAATGTTTGAAGGCGCCGATGACTGTCGGTGGTCTCTCCTGGCTACTTGGTTATGCATGACTTGTAGGAACGCGCTTCCATCGATAAAAACACAGAAATATGCAAAACACCCCGACCCTCGCCAACCATTAAGCCCGACAGACAGTTTATTACGCTGTTGCAACTTAACTTTGATCATTCCGACTTCACGGGCCACACCCTTCCCTTCAAGACAGCCATTTTTTACAGCAACTTTCAAGTTTTTTATGTTCCTTGTTCATTCCGCGGTTGAGTCTGAATTGATGTATGGCTCGCGAGCTGAAGGCCGTTGGTTGTTGCTGTCGTCCTTCGTTCCGGTGATAACACGATCCCTTGGAAAAAAGGTTGAAGGCGCGTGGGACTACTTGATTTACGTCAGCTGAATCATCCACCCACAATCACCACCTTCATGAAGTACGTTTTTTTTCGTTATAAGTAAGAGCGAAACTGCCTAATAGTGGCAACACACCGCGTGCCATGTGTCAACGATCGATCAGGGCTAATGACGACGGACTTGAAATCAAGAAGGTGATAGTGAGCGACTAAACGATAGGTAAAGCTATTCTAATCCTCTCGTTCAGGCGATGGCGAAACAACTGATTTGTCATCTGTGTCTCAGGATGTTGGGAGCGTGTCAGGTAACGGTGGGAAACGTTGTGTCACCAGTACACGGGAAAGAGGGAGGAATTGGGGACAGCCATTAAGTAGGTAATCAATGGGGGTGATTAATAGACAACCGACGATGGAATGAACGGCTTTGAGGTTGAGTTTGAGTTTGATTTTTCGGACGTAAAAAAAGTAAAAAAGATCAGACGAAAACGACGTCAATGCTTTGGGAAGCGAAAAAAAGTAAGACATTGATTGACGAAAGTTATCAGACAGAATAAAAACTGAGTATGTAACGTCATTTTCATGCAAAATTAGCAAAAAAAGTCAAATTCAAAATGGTTCAAAAAGTACCAGAACAAAAATTTGCATATTTTATCAAAAACTGTTTTAATACAATCGCCTGCTCAAAAATCACCACCTTCCAAACACCAAAAGCCAATCCCTGCAAACTGTATCCACAAAAAACATATGTACATTACCCAACAGCGTCGCAATCAGCGTCAAATAGAACGTAAGCCCAACACTCACAACTCGTACAACTACAATTGACACTCGAGTTTGCAGCGTTAAAGCCAGAGCCCTCCGGCCCGAGATAATCCGTTCAAGCGGGATCACGACCGAAAGTGCAACAAAAGATCGGAAATATGAGCGTGTCGGATGTCGGATGTGATATGAGTGGTCAGACGAAGGGCGACGCAAAGTTGAACCAACATGCCAAATCAAAAACTGTCGCTATTGATAGAGAAGTGAATCATGACTGATAGGCGGGGTAGATAAAGAAAGAAACACTTTTTCAGGCCGTCAAATCAACGCATAAACAAAAAGGGTTGGAAAAAAGGACGCAAAGGTCAAAGTTAGAAGTCGCACCCAGACAGAGAGTGAATCATGAATTCTGCATGGATAGAAGTTATCATGTAAGTCTGTACTTTTGAATGACAATGAGATACATGACAGCCGGAAAAGTGCATGCTCAATGTGATATGTGGAAGTAAAATTTTTTTGATGGAAAAAGTTTTGGAATAAATTTTTTTAAAACTGGTAAAAAAATTTTTCGTTTCAAATTTGACCGCAAAATACTCAAAAAAAAAATGATCAAAATTGGTTCTGGTACTTTTGGTCAGACAAACTACCAGAACAAAAATTTGCT
>KB455022.1:124289-143913 GCA_000341325.1 Panagrellus redivivus
ACAATTTTTTTTCAAGCCAAACAAGTCAAAAATAAAAACCCAGATAGAACCTATCAAATTTGCTACCAAAAGTCAACTCAAACTCCAAAAATGAAGTTTCCATGCTTTGCAAAACCCCATTCAATGATCCAACCCCATTCCCTTCACCCCGGATACCCCATATCCCGCCTATCAAGCCCCTCTGAGACATTTTTTTCAACAGGAACCCAATATCCATCAAAAAGCGAACTCGGATAAGGTGTCACTCAACTTGTCCTATGAAAGCGGGTGCTGTGACAGGTGTACTTGAAGCCCGCAAGCTGTACTGGTCAAAATTTGGCAAACAGTTGGTTTCCATCAGTTTCGAAATTAGTCAAAAATGTCAACTAATCCCCCCACTTCGTCAAATTTAACTGTTAGTAAAGTTGGCACTTTGAAAGTGTCAAGAAGCCCCTCATTAAAGTGGGCCGTAAACCTGATGATCAGTGAGTGCACTGGGCATCATCTTGCTTGCTATACAACCGTGTAATCGACGAAAATTAGCCAGGCAAGTGAGTCGATTCACGACCACGGCGGCGACGGCGATCGGGTGACGATGGACAGTCAGTCTGGTCGGCACCTGGGTGTCTTTCGACGCTTACATTAGTCATTTACGACCTCAAGGCGATCAAAGGAGAGCGGAGACGATGGTGAGGGTCGTCGGGGCTGGATGGAAGCGAAAAAACGAAGAGGGAAACCCTGCTATGAACGGACCTGCCCCTCTGGCCGGAGGCAGTTGTTTTGACGATGAGGACATTGACGACCCGAAGAAAACGAGGTCGATGACAAAAAGGAGGCGAAATGGTTACAATCAAAGCCTCGCACCGCACCGAGGAAAGAAAGTGAAAACGATGGCTCACTGGGGCGAGACTTCAGAACGATCGTTGTTCGTCGAAACTGACAAAGCGATGGAATTTGGATTTTTTGACTGAACACAAATGGAATGGATCGATACTTCATCCGGGATAGCTTCTAGGAAAACTGATACGACATTCATAATAGGATATCATTAGAGATTCTAATGTGTTTTTGAAAATTCAATTGACCAAAGAGAATGCATTGTTTTGAAAACTGTTTACGATTTTAGAAAATCCACCAAAAAGCAACCATCTATACAAAATGAAAACAAATAGGATAGCGACAAAAAAGACTACTATGTACTAAATTGCAACAAAACTAAGCCTAAAATAGGGGCGAACGCAGTTCGGTTCGGGTGCTCCTGCCAGCCAAAAAGTGAATTAGGGTCCCTAGCTGCTGTCGGAAAGGCTAACCGGCAAAATGCCGGCGTTCTAAGCATTTTGGACTGGGTACAGACGAAGATCTACGCTTCTACCAACGTTTATGATTTGAAGCAGCTAAATTTTTAGTGGGATCAAAGCAAATTTTGTGAAAAACTGGTAGGAAGCTAAACTGGCACTTTTGGACAAAAAGTTACCAGAACCAAAATATGCAGGTTTTGACAAATTAGTGTTCTGGTACTTTTTTGAAAATTTTCCCAGAAGGCATTATAAGCGCGTTTACGGCAATTTTGATTCATTTTGATAGTCTCAAAGCCATGAATGAAGCTCCAAGTCAACAAAAAAGCCCATTTGAAACCATCATGACTACCATTCAGCCCTTTCAGCCCGCCTTTTTTTCCAGACGAACTGCCCTTGTCGGCCTTCATCAACTCATGTAAAAGCAATTTCGAGTCACAAAGAAAGGACATTCTTCTCGACTCGACGACGACCGGCCAAAACCTTCTTCGCTTCGCGCCTTCCCGGCTGCTGGCCGCCGCTACCGCCTTCAGAAGGACAGCTGTCGCTTGAAATCGGCGCAAAGACGATGGAGACAAAAGCCGCTGCCGTCCGTCGACCACAACACTATCATCATGAGCAACTTCCCAATGTAGTTTAGGCTCGGAAGCGAAATGGAATGCGACCCATCCATCTGTTTTACGCGGGAGAATGCAACCCTTAAATTCAGAGATTTTCAAAAGTTTGTAAACTGTGAACCATTCTTAACTCAGAACAAAATCTACTTTTAACTCTAAAAGTCCTCAGTATGTTTGGAATGATGCGTCTTCACGTTTAGGAGGGCAATAAATCAAAAAAGCTGGTCCTTTCGGAGAAGCTCGAACGGATCCCCCTTTAAAGTGGTCCGTGGAGACGGTGGCGAATTTGAAAAAAAAATGGGTTTGGAGTCGGAAGTGGGCTGTGAAAAAAAGGGGTATGCATAGACAAGGCAATAACGAAATGGATAGCTTCCGTCGTTATCGGTGGGTGCTGGAAACAATATTTGCGAAGGAAAGCGCGCGAAAAGAGGTTCTGGAGAGTTGGTACAATACAATAGGCGTAATGATGTTTGTCTAGGGGGGAAATGGGGAGGAAATGAGGAAGTGATGGACATAAGTGATACTAAATATAACTTAAAACTGTAAAACGTAAGTTTTGGTAGACGTATTAGAAGTAGCTTATTGGAAAAAAGTCAAAAAGTGATTCTAGTTCAAATTTTTTTGAAAGTATTAAAACTAAAATTTCCAAAATTTGCAGAAATTTGGTTCTAATACTTTCCTGAGCAACTTTCTATCTGGCCAAATATTGAATTTTTGATCTTAAAACTGGTTGATGTTCGTAACATTCACACAAAAACGTGTAAACCAAGCTTAACCCCCGTGTTTTTCACCACTAAAAGTACAGAAATCACAAAAATCAACACTTCCCACCCTCAAGAAACCAAAAGATCACGTAAGCAGGCAGACGTGCGCAGTGTGAACAGTCTCGATCCATAGATTCCCGCTTCATCGACCCAGGCAGGCACTCGACAACGAGCAATTCACATCAGCCTTGGCGTTCGCTTACTTACCAATTCCCGAAGCCCGCCAACCCCCACACAAAAGAACAAACTTTGTTTCTCGCGCGAAAGCTAGCAAAAAAAAGGTCGAGACAAAAAGCCTTTTCTTGTTGGTCAAATCTCGGACGCGTGCGCGAAAAATGAATAACATTGCGGGTGCGAGCAGGGGGTACAAAGAAGCCTTCTTCCCCGGAGGCTATTGGTAGCTTGTGGCCAGAGAGACTTGGCTAGCGGGATTGATGGGGTGACAAAAAGGGGGAGTTTTGATTTATACGGCTTGGCAGAGGGGAGGTTACACGTGTTACAGTAATGAAAAGTATGTTAAAACTGTACTTTGCTTTATACAATCCAAAGAAATTCACGATCAAATTGAAATGTACTGTCGAGAAAGTCCCATTTCCATCCCTGTTAGAACCTTTTAAACTTAAAACCCAGTCCTTCCCGTCGATTCTGATCTCTATAATGCGCCATTTCGACTTCCCCCCTCTCTCCGAATCCCAGAAGACATGGCGTACTCCAACACTATCCCCAGTCTCAAAAGCCCCGAAATGGAACAAGGCGCACAGATTCAAAAAGGCTGCGGACAATCCGTTCGTGTTGTCTGTCGCCGGTGGCTTGCTGCTCACTTCACTTGCCCTCAGGGCGAACAACGACGACGACGACGACGAATACTTTGCGCACATACACACCATAGTAGTGGACAGAATGGATGGCGGCTATAGCCATCGAGCGATTGACAGATTTTCCTATACTTTTGCGAAGAGGAACAGCACCCACCGATCGCCATCAAGGGGCGATGATTTTGGGGGTGCAATGAAGGGTGGTAGTAGTGTTGATCTGAGACCGACGACCGACGAAGACCGACGCCACCAAATAGTAAAACGGTCGAATTAGCGCCTTCGTCGGAGATGGTTTTGGAGGCGACCCGGGGGTAGCGCGAAGTGAACCGGACAGTCGGTTGGTTGTTCGGGACGGAATGCCGATAGATGCGGTTGAATCAGGCGGCTGGCTGTGAGTCAGGTGGACCGTGGCTATCTGGGGTTTCTATCAAAAAGGTGTAACACACGAATTTGAGCATACATTTTTCAAAAAACTTTTGTCATTACCACAAGAAATTCAAAATTCCAACCTTCAGAACCCCCAAAAACACGCTTCAGATCCCATCTAACGCAATCCAATCCTGATGCTGTCCCATCCACGCAGAACAATCACGTAACCAACAATGAATGACTAAACCCAGCCTCCAACGTATGTCTACAAGCATATTCGTTTCCAGTGTTCTAAGCGTTGAAACAACCAGAAATTCCTGGCTTCAAAGGGAAGTAAAAAGTTAAAAGGCTTCTTCCCCTATGACGACTTTAGCTTGACGCAATCGCAATCGGATAAATAGCCTTGCCCGCGGGGCGAAACATGATTTTTACTTTGCAATGAACGGCATTTGAGCATTTGATCGGTTTGTCGGGGCGGCGCAACAGACACCAGACGGACGGGCTAGCTATACGGGAAGGAAATATGCAATTCAAAGGGGATCATTTGCATTAGACAAGTTTATGTTGAATTGGCCAGTTTTAAGGAAAGAAAAACTGTCAATTTTTGATTGTAGCAAAAATTTTAACCAAATAATTCAACAATAAGTTCAAATTTGTCGAAAAAGATAACATTGCCAAAAGTACCAGAACACATTTTGGTCGACTTCACCTTGACAGTAGTTCTAATACTTGCAAAATTCCATCCATAAATCACTTCCGAAAGCTCTCCAAAACAATGCTATGGTTACCTCATGCAACAAAACGTAATAGAACTATCATAAAACTGAAACAAAGGCCACTTCCAACCAATAAATTTCAAGCTAGAAGCAACATTATCGATGCCCAGTCCCTACAGCTCCAACTAGCCATCCATTCAATGTCCGTTCTACTTACGCGATCGCAATTCCTATTTCTATAAAAAGCGAACCTGGGGAGAATGGTAGCAAAGAAAAGAAAGACAAAAAAGACGGAAGAAGTAGTAGAAGACAGTCAAAAAAGTGGTGACTGACCGCAGATGGAAGGGAGGATGAATGATTCGACGACTTCGACGACCATGGCCTTGGTTGATGGGTCCGGGAACGCGTGCCAGGCTCGACGAGCTCTCGGTTTTTATGTTTTGAAGTTTTCGAGAAAGAAAGGAAAAAAGCGGGAAATGGACTGTTTTGCGCGAGATGTGGGCAGTTGGGAAGCCATTTTACGGATCATGAAGAATGTGTGTTAGAATTTGATTCGAGAAAAAGTAGAAAGTAGACTTTGGATGGGTAGCGATGACGTCACATGCCTGGATTCCGTTCGGTGAAGGCATGGAACACCGTTCCGGAGGATGATCAATTTGTTCGGCTGTCAATTTGAGATGGGTTTGTTTCAATTTTGGAAAAAAATCGAATTAAAGAAAGCACATTGCCGATGTGACTGACGGATGGATGGATTGGATTTATCAGATGGGGTTCCGTTCCCGGACGATACGCTTGATCACTGACGCGAGACATTTCGACCAAAACCAACTTTGAAGGAACGCGCTTTTCAAATTGAAAGACACCTTTGAGAAGAAAGGCATTCCAATGGGGGCTTCCCAATGACACATTCCAATTGCGCCACCGGACCACGAACAAAGGAAGTTGAAACACTTTCCCTCAAATCAAAATAAAGGTTTTACTTTTCCGTTCTTCTCGAATACACAACCCAAACATCATACGTTGGCCGAAAACTGGCAACTGACGACGATAAAGAATATCGCTGTCTCGAATTAACGCATCAAAAAGATAGCCCCAGGGTACACCCTACCCTTTACAGTCTCTGAAGAGCTGTTCAAACATGCCAATTTTTCTCGATCACAAAAAGGGTGTGAAGTGCAAAGAAGACAATCCCATTGGCGATGGTCGTCGCTTCCGCTGACAGGGCTTACCTCGATTCAGCGACCACTGGGACGACAAATACCTTCAGGCAACAAGGGAAAGCAAAGCTAGTGAAAGTTTGTTCCGTGGCTTTTCGGGTGTGATTGTGTAAGTGCTAAGCGCAAATTGCGTTTATTGATACGCCAAAGAATCAACATACAACAAATATCATGGGCAAAGATGATGGTCAGTCACGGAATTTGGCTTGGGCTGAGTAAACAGCTGATGTTTTGTGGTGGGAATTGTAGTTCGTTATAAAAAATGGGCGTGGCAAAAAAATTATGCACAAAAACAGATTTTGAGTAATTTCCGCCTTAATTTTTATTTTGTAAAAACTGTCACATGTATCAATGCTTCAAAAACTACACACAAAGGAAGCCTGCGAAAAGCAACTATAATGGCTCCACTTGGCCGTATAGATATCCACGTTCACACAGTTTGGAGCAGACGGTAGAAAACTTTTCCAATCAGTGTAATCGACAGGGGTGCCATCTCGCCACTTCCAAACATCGGCGCCGTTTTTTGTCAATCCGATGTAAAAGAATAAAGCTCCTTCGAATCTGGCCTTTGCGTTTTCTAAATTTAAAACTGTCAGTTCTTCATTAGGAACATATCTTTCTTACCGACAATCAACATGTTATCAAAGGCACTGTGGATCGATGCCAGATTCCCGCTAAAGTTTGTCTGGCAATAGATTTCGGCTTCACGGAAAGCTAATTCATAGTCGACAAAGGTGAAGCACTGGGTTGTTGTAGTTGATTGGACGCCATTGAAGGCGGCACAACGGTCAGTTTTTGTTGTAGTGATGGGATTGGCGTTTAGTTGAGAAACTGTCGCTGTTAAGACAGTAAGAAGTAGAGCACAGGTCAACATGATGTCAGTGACTGTTTTCAGTTCCGTTGAACAGGTCATTATATACAATTTTGATAAGCTCCGCACTATGTGTAGTATGATTAGTATACGTGCAACTACTACGTGATTGATAATGAGCGAAAGCCCAAAACACATCATTTCAAAAAATCATCATTTTAAAAGTCATAGTTTCAAAGGTTCGAAGGTCACCACAATTCACATTGAGCTCAAGCATAAAAACTTTTATTACATTAATAATTCCCGATGAGTCTATGAAAACTGTTTAAAACTTTCGTCATTTTAGAAACTACACAAAAAGAAAGCCTGTGTATAGCAATCAAACGTGTACCACTTGGCCGAACTAATATCCATGTTGACACAGCTCGGATGAAAAGGCAGATCCACCACCCAATCAGTGTAATCCACCGGAGTGCCATCTTGCCATTTCCAGTTATCATCGGCGTTAATGTCCAGCAATCCGATGTAGAATAGCCCAACTACATCGAATCTAATCCGGGCGTAATCTAAATTTTAAACTGACTGAATTACGCATTATGATTTTATCTTTTTTACCTATTATCAACATGTTATCAAAAGCACTGTTGATCGAAGCCAAATGTCCACCAAAGTTTGTTTGACAATAATTCTCGGCTTGAATGAAAGTCAATGTCTGATTGACAAAGATGAAACATTGGGTGGTCGTGGATGATTGGATGCCATTGTAAACGGCACAGCGGTTTGTTGGATATGTCGGATATGGGGAATAGGTCGTTGTGGTGACCGGATAGGCATTTAGTTGGAAAACTGTCGCTGCTAGTGGAAAAATGAACAGGCCATAGGCTAACATGGTGTCGGTTGTGACCAATTTCAAGCATCAGTGGTTTTATACAGGGGTGATAAGGTAGCGCTGCACCTAGTGTAAGCTGATTAGTGTGGGTGCAACTGCGGAGTGATTCATTGATAATACACCATTAGTTATGTTGAACAGAACTTAAAACACATAATTTCAGAAGTTAAGGTTAAAGTTCAGTTTAAATTGTTTCAAAACTGTTATTTTTCAGTTCTAGAATCAAAAAGTTAAGCAATCTTTATTCACCAAAATACAAATACTTACAATACACCAATAAAACAAGCCATTTCAAAAGTCATTATTCTTCTGAATGAACACCTTGGCATTGCCTTCTTTCACGGATTGACAATTCTTGAGCAGGAAAGCACCGACAGAAGCCTTGGAAGTGCAGAAGTCGATGACATAGGGCTCGATGTCTTCAGCGGACCAACTTGGTTGGACTTTGAACAGGATTTCGAGGCTGAAAAGCACGCTTTCTTTCATAAAGTTCGAAAGAGCTATTGAAATAAGGCTTACCGTTGTTTCGAATCCGGCGGCATATCCTCAACATTCAAATACTCGACGATCTGCCCCCGACCTACAGTATTCTTGATGATGGCCACGCCTTTCAATGCTTCCGAGTCGAATTCCGTGCCAATGGGCAGAAGGTTGCTCATCTTTCGTTCGAAGGCTGTGATTCCGAGACTGTTTTCCTTGGAAAGAAGTTCGACGGCGCGGTCGCGGCAGATGGCTTTGTGATTTGGGGTGCCTGAAACGGTGATTACAGTAAACTGGAACTGACAATGTTGTGTTTGCATCTCAAAAACTGACCATTAGGCAGCGCGTAGGTCCTGTGGAGCCAATCGATAAAGACAACCGGATACTCATCGCTGAAGAACTCGCGCATCGCAGTCCGATCCATCTCTTTGGTCGAGATTCCGTCGATCGTGTAGTCATCGATGACATCGACGAGCTTCCCGAGCATGTCCTCCCTGAATGACCGTTTCAAATACCGTAAAAGGGCGTCATATTCGACCACTGGCAATCGCTCCATCGCTGCCCGAATCTCGGCTTCACTGAATTGGATGATATCCAAAACTTCGTCAAAACTGATCGTTTCTTCAGCGTTGGAATCGTTCAAATCGTATTCATACTTCTCGAGGAGGGTCTTCAGGGCCAAATAGGGCGACATTTCGTCTTTGGTGAGCTCGAGGAAGGTTTTGAGGTAGGCACGGATCTGGAATGATACGAAAATGAGGTGATAAATATATAAACTGATAAGGTGTCGGTACCCTGTAATCCTTGCCGGTCCCGATCGATTCCACCTGATTGACGTTTGTGACGAACAGTGTATCGGTCGTCTCGACTTCACGGACACGATAGGTGGCATCATCGGTGCACAGACACAGGTTGGTTTTGGGTTGGCCGCGGACAACGAGGCTGAAAGGGTGAATTTTTTAAAACTGATAATTGGATACAACGGGCTTACGTTTTTCCTTGTCGAACATGCTCAGCGAGCTCTTTGGTCACTTGGATCAGGCGGTATCGACCACTGTTGAAGCCTTCATCGAAGGTGACACTGTCGGGGGAGTCGTTGGTGATCATGTTGACAATGTTTTGGAACTGATTTGAATCGAATTCAAAAACGTCGAAGCAGACTGTGCACACATTTTGCGCGCAAAATTAGCGGTCAAATACGTTCGTCACACAACGCCAAAAATGTTACGCAACAAAATTTCAAAAAACTGTTCATCCTGCACAGTTCAACAACATAAATGACGCAAGTTCCTACTCTCCAAATTCGCCCTTTCCTTATGTATCAAAAAATTTTAATGTTTAAATTTGCGTAAAATCACATTGAAACAACAATTCAAATCTATATTTCATTGGAATCGGATCACACAGGCCAGCATTTCATCAACATCCATACAGTCCCCCTCGATTAGACGTCAGCACGAACGCGAAGCTCTTCCCCTCTTACTTCATGGCGAGTCGGACGGCCTTTGCCGTTGGTCGGTACACTGCAAACGAGCAGGAGAGATCATCGGCGACGGCCATGGTGGCTGCGGCATTGTCGAATTGGCCGCAGTAGTGGGGCGCGCTGAAGATGGTCACGAGACGGCGATTCGCGAAGAATTCATAGCCGTCCTGGACGACTTGATGGGCACGTGCGACGAGATCGATCTCGAGCTTCGTGCAAGCGTCGACGACGACATCCTGACCGAAGACGTACGACACACCACGAGTATTGGCTTGCCAGCCCTTGGCCCACTGATCCGGATCGGCCCAGAGGAGATCGCTGAAAGGGAGCAATGTAAAAGTGATGAAAAGATAGGAAGGTCGACTCACATGCCCATGGAGGGGTTAGGAGGGTCCTGCGGTCGCGGCAGGGAACGCAATTGGTCGATGTTGGTCAACTGGGGCGAGAGGCCACCATGCATGCACAGAATCTTGCCACCGATCAAGCCACAGAGGGGCATCCAATTGAACGTGTCCTGGAAGCTGTTCCACAGGCGAATGCTCTTGTAGCGTCGATTGCACTCCTCGAAGAAGCCGTACACACGGTTGATGGCCGGGCATTCATGGTTGCCACGGAGCATGAAGAAGTTCTCCGGGTACTTGATCTTGTAGCAGAACATGAGACAGATCGTTTCAATGTTCTGTCGGCCACGATCGACGTAGTCCCCGAGGAAGAGGTAGTTCGCGTCCGGTGGGAAGCCATTCTTGTCAAACACTCGCAACAAATCAGAATACTGTCCGCTGAAGAGCTACCATCATCCTACAGTAACCCCAAAGGGGGAATGAAAGTGCCGACTTACTGAATATCGCCACAAACAACGACGGGCGGGTCAATCTCGATCAAGCTGCTCTGACTGATGAACACCTCCTTGGCGACCTGACACAACTGGGAGAGCTCCTGTTCGGCGACTTGGGTCGTCAGGCGACCGCCCGCCATGCCCACATTGAGCAGACGGGCGATCATGTTGTCGACATCGAAGGGGGCTGCCATCGTCGTCGAAGGTGAAGGCTGGGGGTCGTGGGATTCGGCCGCGTGTCAGTCGTCGGCGAGGAGCGACGGGGCGCGATCGTGGGGGTCGCGGAGCGGCGAGTCACACGGGAATGAAAGAAGGCTCCAGGCTGGGCGCCGTATTTATACCCGAGGGACGATCGCAAGTGCCGCTTTCGGTGCCGGATTCATTAACGGCGCCTCTGACTATGCAAATAATGGCACTTTTACATTCCACTGCCATCTTTAACCCTTTTCAGCATACTGTACTACAGTAATCCAGCCCCCAATTCAACATTCAACAGTATAAAAGTCACTTTCATTTCCGCCACTTTCAATTCCAAAGTCCAAAAAAACAACAATACTTAAAAGGTAAGCCGAAGCTTGAAAACGTTAGCTGGCGATAAGGCACTGCCGTTAAATATCGGCATTGTTAAAGTTAAAAAAGAACAAAAAAGCGTAATAACTGATATATACAATATCAAAGTGGTGTGTTGTTAAATTAAATTTAGCAAAATGGAAGGCAAACTTGTTCAAAACTCAAAATTACTGTAAAATTTCGTTAAAGGATTACGCAACCCCTCCTGGACTTCTCTGGCTTTGGAGAAATGACAGCCCGCACCGATTCCACGAAAACATCCTTGAGGCCGTCCTGGGTCAGCGCACTGCATTCCATATATTTGACGGCTTTTATCTTTTTCGCGAGTTTGACACCCTGGGATTTGGTTATTGGAGTCTTGCCGTCGGCGGTGTGTTTGCCATTGGCTTGGGCTTCGGCTCGGAGATCGATTTTGGTGCCTGGAAGGGGTTTGGGGTTAGACAACTGGCTGCTTAAGGATTTCAAAGGGTCTAATGATTCATATAAACTGCCAGAATCATCATGTAGAAGAAATATATATAAAAAGTACTCACCAACAAGTAAAATCGGCGTATCGGGACAGCATTTCCTAATCTCGGGCAACCATTTGGTCGAAATATTGTCGAAAGACACGGGTGAAACCACGCTGAAGCAGAGGACAAAGATGTCTGTGGAGGGGTAGGACAGGGGCCGGAGACGGTCGTAGTCTTCCTGACCGGCTGTATCCCAAAGACCGAGGTTGACTGATTGGCCGTCGACTGTCATCGGGGCTGAGTAGTTGTCGAAGCTGAAGGGCCAATAATGTCAAAAAGAAAGAAAAATATATATAAAATGTTTCAATTTATATATAAAAACTGTCTGAACAGTGCTCAAGTTGAAAACTCACACAGTCGGAACATATTCCCGTGGAAAGGAATCAGTCGTATGCGATATCAGCATACACGTCTTGCCTACAGTGCCATCGCCGACAACGACGCATTTGATCTGCCGAGACGGCGTAGACATTTCGACGATGTGGACGCGACAGCCAAGTGGTCAAACCTGAAAGCAGAAGTGAAATTGATCCATTTGGAGACGCAGCAATGTCGAAAGGAAACCGCAAATAGCTGTCGCGAAAGACATCCAATAAAAGCACCAAACTGTGACAAAGCTGCTGACTCAAATGATCGAGCCAGAGCGATCGGAAACGGGGGCCGGATATAAAAACAGGGGCAAAAGCCGGCCTCGGCTGGGTTGACTCATCGATAACGACGGGACGGATTTCGGTCGCAGGGGGGAAATTGTCCAAAAAACGGGGACACGTGTCTGGACGCTGGCTGCAACACGTCCAGGGGCAGTCCAGCGATCGAACCGAGGCGCAAGAGGATGGCTCAACAGCGACGCCATCGGCAGTCGCCGGCGGCGGCGTGAAAAAAAGTGTGAGTTGTGGAGGGGAGTGGAAACCGCAGGCACACTCACTCTCGGACGCGACCACCGCCAACGATCATTGACCGGCCGCCGCGAAAACGAAGTCAGCGCCGACTGGCTCTGGCGTTGTGTGACCAACGTATAAACGGGCCATGCGCGCAGGAATTCAAAAGTGCCATTGACAAAATACAAAATTCTTTCATAAATTGCACCTATACAACACGAACCTACACCGAACAACATGTTCTTGCTAATTAACAAATAAACTGCGTTGAGTTACATAATTTTTAAACTGGTTGTCTCTATCTCTTTGAATTTAAATTTAACATTTATCTTTTTTAAACTAATGACTTAAAAATTGATTTCACAAATATGCCAAAAACTGTTAAAGGATTTTTTTTGAATGTGTTCATCCAAAAGTCTAGACATCGCCCGCCTCCAATCTAAAAACTGCAGCACTTTCAGAAGAGTCGCGTCGGGACCCCAGTAAAAGGCTTTTGCGCACTGTTTGTTATAACCACTATTGATTGACCCGAATGGGATGGCCAGGCCATACAAGCTGCGCTGCTTGTGTCCAACAGCTTTATTCGCTCCACAAGTTGTTGCAGAACCGAGTTGTATTCACCAAAACTGTACGGACTACGTTATAGTAACAATGTCGCGCGCTTCCAACAAGAGAGTAATCAAACGCTTCACTTACGATTGGCTTATTCGCTTTGCCGAATTGCATCCTTTCAAAGTTTCCGATTTTAATTCTGATCGTTACCTATTTAAGACGTATAATTCAAAGTATGCACAAATTTCTGCACTGTTCAATATTCTGTTAGCCCGACATGCGCCAAATATAGTTTATATTGGTGAAAAAGACTGGAATGCGAACTTTTTCAATAAAAGGTGTGTCTTCGAGAGAGACATTGATCTGAGCTATTATGTCTTTCTTTATAACTTGGGTAGATCCAAAAAAGTAACAGTTTTTGTCAGCGAGACTTTTTTACTTCTGGATATCGTACCCGGTGCGATAACGACCATTAAAAACGATCGTCATGTACTTTACGGGCGTAGATTGGACGTTCTCTACAACAAGGATCGTGCCGTAAACACTGTAACACCCGCTATCACATCCGAAGAGTTAAAGTATTTAGTAAAATTTGGCCGTTTTAAACGTTCTATCTTTATTGACGTCACCTTGACTAATCCGGTGACATTTTCTGAAATTTGGCCACTAGTATCGAAATGCAGAGTTTTATTGTAAGACTTTCCTCGCTTAACTGACGTTGTATTTGACCTAATTAACGTTTTAGCCTTAGCATCAAAAACTTGATCTACAACGACAACATTGCCAATGCTTTACGCAAAAATAAGTGTCCGTCATTTATTACTTTGAAGAAGATCGATATATCTGACAAAGCATTGTTAGAGATGTTCGACTTCTTTCTGGTGAGGCCAGTTCGCCATTTACGCTTGTTCTTTAAGCAACGTAAAGATAAATTAATAGGCAAAGCTATTATTGATAAATACAAATGTGCTGAAGACCCGGAGCTTAATCTGGACGAATATGCTCCGGGTGCTATGTTTAGCTACATTGAGTGTAAATCGGACGGTGTTTTTATTTTATTTGACTAATTATTGGTTACCTTTTGAAAAACATGTATATAAAATCGATTTTTGGGATAAACAAAACTGATGTTTTATTCCTTTTTGCTCAAATTTTACAATCAAGTCCTACCTTCAACCTCCCCTATGTAACTTTTGTGCTCAATGTTTGAATCAAAAACCAATCCGCTTAAATTTTTGTCACTTCCGCAAGTTGACCGAAGACGGAACACAAAAAAGCGTGCTTTGCTTTTCCTTTTCCATGTTATCGGTAAGCTTATCATATCAAACATCGTTGAAAGCTTGCCAAGGAGGCCAAAGGACAGGTGAAGGACATTCTTCGACGCAGCCTCGTTGCACGGCGTTGACATCGACCTCCAGAATGGCTTCTGCCTTGCAGGACCGTCTGGCTGGACGGCGTCAGTTTGCCGTCTGATAAGAAAGATCGACGTCATCGGTTAGAGATTGCTGTTTTCCGGCGGCCTATAAAAGGACAATGATAACTGTGAGGCGTCGCATTCTTGCCAAGGACGCTATTCCCACGGAATCATGCGTTTTCTCATTGGAGTGGCCTTGTGCTGCGGGCTTTTGTGCGGGTTTGGTAATGGTACGTTTTTGGCTTTGGGGGGTTTGAAAACTGTCGACTTTGTATAGTAAGACATATTTAGGATTTGTATTGAAACTCTCTTCGACGAAAGCCGATGTAAGCTCGATTCTGACCCAATTGGCAGCGGCTGACACCAACGCCGCCTCGGGAAGTGATGTCGTCGTCGACTATCAGGACATGGCCAGCCATTCGCACTTTGATCACGACAACTCACCGAAGCCGTTCTTCACGAGTGTCAGCTCGGCCCTTCTTGGAAAGCCGACTTATGCCGCTTTGACGCAACTTTTGGTAAGTTTGAGGGGATTTTACATAAAACTGAAGTTCAGTGCAACTCGTATTAAAACTGGATCAATTCGGTAACCAGTTCATTCACAACATTCCAGGCCGCCTACACAACCCCCGATGCCACTGCCGACGAAACCGTGACCCCAGCCAAGCAAACTGCCATCACGGCTTTCTACTCAGCAGTCAAGGCTACTGATGTCTTCAAAACGGCTCAAACCTACCTTCAGACCACCATCAAAGGCGATCTCGACGCCATCCTCAACGCACTTTGGTTCGAGCCCTTCGCTCGCTCCGGAAGCACCACCAAGGGCGCATCTGGTTTCAAGTCTGTCTACGCTGGTGAAGTCACTTCTGGAAAGGTCACCGGATACAACAACTGGGTCCAGTTCTACACCCAGGAAGCCGCTAGCATCGTTAACTACCATGGATGGTTCAACCGTCAGAAGGATGTCCAAGTCGCAGCCCAATTCTCGCTCAACACCGCTGAAGCTTTGGAGCGCAACTTCTTGATTGGCACCAGCCCTGAGTTCGAGTTTGTGGCTTACTCTATCTGCGCGCTTGTCGGTGGTGGTAGCTGTAGCTTCACATTGGGTGGCTATGATGTCGTTTTGAACGTCGAAACGCTCACTGATGGAAACTTTACCAAGATTTCCTACGGTACCCCGAGCATTGGCAGTGGTGGCGGCTCCGGTGGCCAGACTTCGACGACGAAGAAGCAGGGCGGTGGAACTGGTGGTGATGGCGATCTCCAGGCGTTGATCGACAAGATGGCAGCGGCCGATGTCGATAAGGCTGGCCCAAGTGATGTTGTTCTTGATTGGGGAAGCAAGGTTTCCGGCACTGGTGATGTTTCCAACGGCCCTCTGTTCAAGTACGTCAATGAAAGCCTCTTCACTCGCCCTGTTTACGCCAAACTCATCGAAATCTACAATGATACCCTCTTCCATCCGGCCGTCTGCACCGCCGAGCCGGCCATGAACGGTCTCCGCAAGGCACAACTCGATGACTACCTCAAACTTCTCACTTCCACCGATGTCTTCAAGCTCGCCCATCAATACCTTGTTGCCCAGGGCGTCGCTGATGCCGACGAAGCCAACTTCTACAGCAAGGTCTTCAACCTGTGGTACGGTACCTATTCCCGCTGCAAGGGTGCCCTCGGGTCATCCGGCTGGGAGCACGTCTACTCCGGCGAGTGGAAGGGCGAGGAAATCGACGGCCAACACAATTGGGTTCGTTATTACTTGCTGGAAAAGTCCGGCCACATCAACTACCATGGCTACGACTCCCATGAGGGCGACCTTATCGGCAGCTTCCAATACACCTGGGAGAACTACCTGAAGAAGGTCGGCGGCTTCTTCATCTCGACTTCACCTGCTTTCGATCTCAGCGTGTTCACGACATGTGTCCTGGCCCACAGTGGTGCCGGCCATTGCAAATTCACGCTCAACAATGCCCAAATTATCGTCACCAGCTATCACCAAGCTTGTGATGCTGGTACTTGTTTGTCGACTAGCTATCCTTCTGATCATTAAGTTTTTGTTTGATGATAATTTTAATAAACTGGAGAAAAATTTTTTGCTTTTTTTTGTTACACGTAGATCGCAATATATATAAACTGAGCATCGAAATCTGCATGAGATTTACGGGGTGCCAATCTTTAAAAAAAACTGTTTACATTGTTTGGCTATGGTCAAAATTTCAGTTTTTCGAAGTGATAAAAAGCATCGAACTGTTTGAGAAATCAGAACTTTATTTTTTACATCAAAGTATACTTTAAACTGTCATTTGTACTTGAATTTCTATAAACACAACGTTGGCAAAGCGTGTCCAACACCTTTCACACCACCAGACCTGCGCATTTTTGCATCTTACTTTTCGACCTACCCCCAACATTGCACTTCCAGAAATGCGGCCAAATGATTCTCGAATATTTACAGTAGTATGTAATATTGCCGTACTGATAATTGTTTATTTATACGTTGATAATAAGCCAAAAGTCGACACATCATTGTCGATACCACAAAATGCACCCGATCCATACAAAAGTCGGGCAATCGTTATATATAATCGGGTTTGTTTAACTTATGTTTTTATAAACTGGGTAATCCACTGTTTCGCTAACTTTAGATACCCAAAACAGGCTCCACGACCTTAACAAATGCCATTGGGTACGACCTTTGTCGAGACAATGGCTTCAACGCAATCCATCTTAACTTGACAAAGAACAAGTTTTCGATGAATCTCGCAGATCAGGCGGACTTCGTGCAGAATGTAACTACTTGGACGGAGAAGCTTCCGGCGTTTTATCATGGACATGTGGCGTTTGTCGACTTTACGAGGTAATTTTTGAGTTAAACTGAAACTGGTTAGTTCAGGAGATATATCTTTTTTCTGAATTCTGAGAATATTTGTAATTTGAAAACTGTTTGCGTGAAACATTTAGTAAAGCTAGCCTTCAAAACAACACACTAATCCCAAGTTTGTAGATTCGGCCGACCAAATCCAATCTACATCAACCTCATCCGTGAACCGCTTGAACGCCTTCTTTCCCATTACTACTTCCTCCGATATGGCGACAATTTCCGTGTCGGATTGAAGCGAAGTAAGGCTGGGAACAATGAAACCTTCGATGAATGCATCACCAAAGGCGGTAAAGATTGCGATATGAAATCACTTTGGTTGACCATTCCGTATTTTTGTGGAACTGCGTCCTTCTGTTCGTGAGTGCATTTGTAATTTTCGAAAAAAAAAACTGATAATTCTATCTTCTAGAACCCCCGGTGATCCATCAGCCCTTGCCCAAGCTAAACACAACCTCGTGAACCATTATCTCGTCGTCGGCGTTACTGAACGCATGGCCGATCTGATCACAGTCCTGGATCGACTTTTCCCGAGCTTTTTCAAGGGCGCTGCTGCACATTATAAGCAACTCGGTGGTTTGTGGTTTGTAATTTAAACTGTTTTTCAGTACGTATGTTTCAGAGGATCGTGCCCATCTTCGATACACAAATAAAAAGATTCCGCCAAAGCCAACCACAATTGCCAAAGTCCAAGCAAACCCCATCTACAAGATGGAACGAGAATTCTATGATTTTGCCAAAACTGAATTCGAGTCACTCTGGAACCGCATATTTGACGAAAATGGTAACCCACTGCCAAGCCAGTTTCACTATGAAAAGATCAAGCCATGACAATCACGATAATGTCTCTGTATGGGTAATTCGTTTTCGGGTACTGTGTTATAAATTATGATATGTAAGCTTAAAAATGTTGTGTTCACAACTGCGTCTTAGGTACGATTTCGATCGTATAATTAAAATTAGCAATTCGATGCAGGTTTTTTTTTGTCGCTGTTGCTTTTTGTGCTTTTTTTAATTGCTAAACTGTGCATAAGACATTATTGCGGTGATAACACAAATGGCAAAAAGAGTTGTGAACGATTAGGATGTCTCTGCTGTACTGTTATTTTTACCCCCATGAAAAGTACAAACTCATGATTGCGTAAAGTAATACCAAACTACCCCCAAGTTCCATCTTTTGTATCTTCAAATATACACGTACGCGACAATTTTCCCAAACAAATTCACCCCTAAAGTGCGTAGCCCTACTGACTAACCTCAAAACTTTGCAACATATAGCCTGAAATACGTTTATTTCATTTTGGCAAATCTGAATTAAACATGTTTTTCTGCCGATCAAAAAAGTCATTATTCGTTTCCTTGATTTTGACTGCTTTGAATTCGTGTTTCTTGTTCAAAGTTAGGTATTTGACGATAAAATAGATGTGCGTGTTATGCGCATTATTGACTAAAAGTTCAGTTAAGATGCTTGTGGTAGTCGCATTTCGAACAATCTGTAAACTGAGGTTGTTGGAATTGATATCAATTCAAAGTTTCCAAACCTGAGGGAGGAAGTACTGAACCGCTAAGCACCACATATTGAACAAAAAATGTGCAATTACAAGCGGGAAAAAGCATGCCACCACTTTAATAGTTTGGTTTATCTGATATTTGAGGGACAGTTGCGATGATTGGCCGTGTTCCCGTAATTTGCGGTTCCAATGACGAATAAATCCAAATAAAATTATTAATAAAATTTCTAAACCCGCAATGACGTATAGGAAAACCTAAAATGAGACAATTTTTATAAGAAGGGTTCAGAAAGTTGGTGTAGACTACACTTACATCAGTGTCATCAGCAATAGTATTTTCGACGGAAGCAACGGAAAATATTGTCATATCGACGCCGTAGAATTTTAGGTAGAAGTTTATGGCAAAGCTTAGAAGGACCTGTAAACTGTTAACCATTGTAAACCTTGAAGAAATGATGTTAACTGACCAGCAAAACAACAAGGAACAATGTCACCTTTGGTTGCGCTGTAGTTTCATAGCTAGACCGTAGCCATGTACAAATTATTCTCTCAACTGCTATTAATAGGTAAACAAATGTCACGCAGCTTACCATCGAACCACCAATAAGCCTCAAAATTGAAGGGATAAGGGCGACGATGAGGCGATCGCACGGGTTTTCGTATGGATAGAACACACTAAAGAGACAAAATAAACTGTATAGTGTGGATGTGAAAGTTCATACCGAATCAAATCAATAAAATTTATAGCAAAAAATGCCAAATGCAACACAATAAAGATGACTTGAAGCGACCTGCACAAAATAATGATATTTTGATGAAAGATTGCCATGGTTTTCTGAAACTGTTTTGTCAAAGAATATAATAACATGTAGGACAATAACAAAAGTGTGAAACCTCACTTTGGGCCGACACTCATACAACATCATTCCAATGCCAATAATGTGCAAAAACAACTTAATTATCATTACAATTTTGTAAAAATCAGAATCAGCAAATACTTGGGCACTTCGACACTTTGCTGTGGTGATTGTGGAGGCATTTC
>KB455022.1:148178-191726 GCA_000341325.1 Panagrellus redivivus
GACAGCTTGGCGTTCGGGTCGATGCAAAAACTTTGAGTTAGATCACTTCTAATAGGTGTTTCTAAACCGCGAAAATACGCAGAATTCAGAAATGCCACTTAAGTCGTGCTCAGATCAACAGCTGCCAAGTTGCTACCTGGTTTGTGCGATTTTTGGTTGATTTTTGGCGTTTTTGGTCCGAGAAGGCACCAAAGTTCGGTGATAGGTCACTCGGAAAAAGTGTTTCTATACCACCAAAACACGGTAAACCCGAAAATACTGCTTTATTTGTACCTGGGTTAGCGGTTCTGGCAGGTCGCAAAACTACCAGAACTATTTTCGGGTGACTTTTGACAATTTTGAGTTCTGGTAGATGCAAAAAGTTGCGAATTACAGATCTTTTTCATCTGCATCGGATTCTGTACCAATCAGAAGGCTTAAAAACGTGCATAAGTTTGCTGGGCACCCTTTAATTTGTACCTTAATTTAAGGAAAAGTGCAAAAAAGGGTTAAAACCCCGTCTTTGACCTGCGCATAGCTGATGGCATCATCGATGGGATTAGGGAAGTACCAGAGGGGCCGTGGGTGTAAGCCCCAAATCAAATTTGTCACAATTCCTGAATGAATCGTGCTAAAATTGGTGAAACGCTAGGGAAAACGGAGTTTTGGCACTCGCACCCACCGGCAGACCACCAACCGTCGTCGATTGTTTGACACGTTCTCGTTTTGTTAGGCTTTGACCGTTATGTCTGATAAAATTCATACTTAACTTTCGAACAAACTTCATTTGATGTGACCATCTTTTTTGTTTGTGTCACTTTTGTGTCAATGGTAAAATACTGAACTGTTGTTTTTTGCCATCTCGTACTTGTTGGTGTTCAGAATGATGCTTGTTTCAAAATAAATTGTGAACATTATTTGCCGTTCGTGGTTCTTTGACTTTGTATTTCTGAACCGCATTGTTTAAATGTAGAAGTACATAATAGAAGGTCCGGAATGGGTAACTATATTTATTATATGTTATTATACGTCTGTCAAGGTTACCAAATTATTACGCACCTAATGCGTCGTCTACTAGGGTAGTTTGGGCATCCAAACATCAAATTGCATACGAGTAAAAAAAGTTTGTTAACATCCGTTTCATGATATAATGTAATACTATTACAACATTTTAGTTTTTGATTTACCTTGTATTTGTCTTTTCGTCTGGTTTCACTTTGCTTTTACACTTTATTTGCCATTAACACCTCCTCCGCAAAGGTTGCGTCAAAGTTCAATAGTAGGAAATGTGTGGATGTCACGTGCACAACAGGGATGCAAATACGCGGCGCGTGGAGGGTTTCACGCGCGCGTCAGCTTAGAGAAAACAAGGGGAGAAAACGATCTTAGCAAGAAGCGGGCGATCAAAGTTCAAATTTTTCCTGGTTTTTTGATGCAAATTTTTGGCTGCTCACCTTAATTTTTATAATTATTTTGCGCGCTTTCGAGAAAGCCTTTCGCTGCTAGACCCCACGCGTTTCCAATCCGCGTGACGCGCCGCGTATTTGCATCCCTGGTGCACAATAAAAACTGCTATGTGTTACTATTCGCTGAAGTTCGTCAAAAACACATTTATTATTTCATTTGCAATGCATTATGTTGCCTTATTAAACATGTTTTTCTGTCTATTATAAAAGTCATCATTTGTTTCCCGAATCTTTGCCGCTTTAAAGTCCCGCTTTCTGTTTAAAGTTAAGTACTTGATGATAAAGTAAAGATGCGTGTTTAAAGCATAGTTGGACAATAGTTCCGAGAAAATACTTTTAAAGATGGGGTTTTCAAAAATCTAAAGCTGTCTAATTCATTGACGATCTTACATCGAAAAACCATACCTGGGGAATGAAATAGCTCACGGCTAAGTTCCACACATTCAACAAAAAATGGGCTGTGACAACAGGGAAGAAGCATGCCACGACTTTGATGGTTTGGTTGATCTGGTATTTCAAAGAAAGCTGATACGATCGTCCCTGTCGTCGTAACTGGCGGTTCCACAGCCAAATTAAAGCAAACAAAAGTATCAATATGACTTCCAGTCCGGCAATGACAAAAATAAAGACCTGTTAAAAACAATAAACTGCACAGTCGGTAGAAAAGTATTTCAATCAATAATCTTACCTCATATCCATCACCATCATAGATAACACTTTCAACTGAACTAACATAGAAAGTGGACAAATCGACGCCGTATATTTTAAAGTAGAAGTTAATCGTGAAGCTTAGTGATATCTGAAAAACTGTATTTAGATGCTGCCGCATGCGAATAAGGGTACTGACCAGTAAAAAGATAAGAAATAATGTCAGTTTAGGTTTCGCGGTTGTTTCATAGCTGGATCGAAACAATGTGCAGATGATCCTTTCTATTGCTATCAGGAGATAGATAAACGTTATGCTTGTTACGAATGAACCACTGATAAGGCGCAGGATTGATGGCACAAGGGCTACGATTAGGCGATCACAGGGGTTTTCATAGTGGTGAAAGACGCTAAAAAAACAGTCTTGTAGATATTTTGTAAAAACTGATATGTTGGTGAGATGCAGGTATGTAATGTTTCTTTATTAAAAAATTAAAAAACGCCTTTGTTAAATGCATTTGCTATTTTAGTCGATATATTTCTTTCAATTGTCTCAGACTTGGTTAATTTTAAAACTGGTCGTCTAGTGCTGCGTCAGATTGAAAAACATACCGTATTATATCAATTATGTTTTGAACAACAAATGCAAGATGCATTAATGTAAAAATAACTTGAAGCGAGCGGCAAAGAATGATAACATTCTGGTGGAAGATGGCCATGGCCTTCTGAAGCTGTTTATGAATTGCAAATAATAAACTGTTGCGTAGGTCGTAACGAAAACTCACTTTAGCTCGGCAATCGAACATCATCAATGAAATTCCAGAAACGTGCATACACACTTTAAATAGCATAACCGCTTTGTAATAACCATTTTCGGAGAACTGCTGGACGGTTTCACATCGCCATGTTGTCATCGTGGAAGTGTTGCCCATGCTGTTAAACATGACGATTTTGGGGAGTAAACTGCTTGGCCGGCTTGGAACAGTATTTCAACAGTAATAACAGTTTACATAACAACGGCTAAAGCCCATATTATGTCATAAGTAAGAACAAACAATGTTCAACAACAACTGTAGTCACAACTTTTACAACAAATAACTGTAAGTAATACAAAAACATAAAGGGACTGCTACAAATAACTGTACCAATTCGACTAATTGCCGCATAAAAATGCCACACAATAGACAGTACTACAGCTGTGAGCAAACAAATACGATACAGACGGTTTCCCGAGCAAATTGTATCCTCCGAGCCGGCACACTATCGAACATTCAGGAAAGTGGTAAACTAAAAGTTGGCCATATTTATAGTGGCAAGTGGGTTGATAAGTTTTGATTGCGTGTTCGGCAAAGTTATCCCAACGGTCCCAGGAGCGGAAGAAATCGAACTCTAATGAAGATTCTTACGCACGAACGGAAACCACAAGTACAAAACTTTAGGTTTTTCGAATAAGTGATGACTAAAGGAATGTAACAAGCACCCATGGGAAGGCATATTTGGCTGAAGCCATTAGGCAAAAGTGTGCCGTTACCTGGTGGTAGACATCGTGCATGAGTAAAGTTGAACAAAAAGTGAGTAATTTTCATATTTATTGCAATAAGTATCAAAAATTAATACAGTAGTTGGTTGGAAAAGGGTGTGCCATTCCAGGAAGTGATGTTAGCAGCTGTAATTGACCAAGTTGACGAGAATGTTGAGTCCATAGCCGTAGTTTTCGTAGACACTTAGCTGTTTTTGCTCCATTTTTTCGGTGATGGGTGTCCAGAGGTGCCGATTCGACATTTGGACGTCGTCGTTGCAGAGGTATCGACGGCCGGAGATGTGTTTACTGGAATTGGTTGGGTGTTAAAACTGAAAAAATAATAGGACATACTCTTTCAACTCGGGGAAGTCTTCCGTTATAATTTTGGTCCAAACCTCGCCCAATGACATCGTCGACGGGTAGGAGTAGATTATACGGTTCTGGTACGGCTTTCCTTTGACCTCTTTGGCCACTGTAAACACGACCTTGACGTGGTGAAGCTCCGTGGCACCGCGTTCGAAGGCTGTGCTGACGCTGGGGGAATGGACTGGGCCTTGGCTTTCGGACATCTGAATGTCAAAACAGACATGAATTGGAAGTTAGAAAACTGATCCGCGTGCGTTATTCTCTTACCGTACTGTATGCCGAGTGCATTTGCAATTGCTCCGGGCCCACGGGCGATTTCATTTCAAAAACACGGTGCAACTTTTCAAGACGCATTTTCTTGTCGGGACACAGGGTAGCGACATCCAACATGTGGCACTTTAAATTTGGGCATCCAAATTCCCCTGTTGGCGTCTTAGCCCTGGGGTATTGGTTGAGACACTTTTTACAGATGGCATGCTCACAGAGACCGATGACAGTAAGGTCTTCGACGGGGTAGTTGGTTCGGCACGGGCCATCGCAAGTTCGAAGCATGTTCGAGTGGAACGTGCTTGTTCCGGCAAGTGTCGTCGACTCGTAATCACTTGGACTTTCGCTGATGCCCGACTTTGTTACCGTCTTTGGAACCTTCTCCACCCGGTCTAGACACATCATCTCACTGAAATCTGTGCCGTTGAGGTTGCGTCGGACGTCTTCGATGTCTTCCTGCCAGTCGACGTAGTACGTGTAGAGGAATCTAAACTGGCGAGCTTAATCCGGAAAGCTAAATCCATCCCAAAACCCACCGTCCATCGCTCTTCTTGACGTATCTGAGCTCCACCGCACCAACATGGGCAGCCTTCCGCTGGGACAGCACGGCAGGCAGGTAGTTCGCGGCTTCAGCATTGACATCGATAGCCTGCGTTGATGCCGTCGCCATCTTGCAGGAATCGGTAGGCGGCCGAATGGGATAAACTGCTTGGTGTCAGAAGCCTGAGAAAAGGCCCTCCAATTTGCATATGCCCTCAAATAAGATGTTTCTGGCTCCAGGTTCTTGGCAGTCCCGCGATTCTGGCACCAAAATGGAGGGCCGCACGAAGCACACGACAAAGCGCCACAAAAAACATGTCGTTCAGAAGGCTGCGTCACCGGCGGGCGAACCACCACGCTACGATGGCATCGAAGAGTTGCGCGGACCGAGAGAAACGGCAGCTGATATTAGGGAAATCATTTTAGCTACGATTGATACGGCAGCGGAGGTTTGTTGGGTTTTTAAACTGTTTTTATAATCGTATTCAACAACAAATTCAGTTTCTTACTTTTTTAAGTAACAAAAACGGGTAAAATTATTAATTTTGTTACTAAAACCCTCAAAAAAGACGTCATTGCTGTCGATTTTAATCGGCACTAGTTCCTTTGCATGAAAACGTTTATTTTTATTTTTATCGCTCTTTTTTATTACAAAAACTGTTGATGAAAAATACATTGGATCTATGTCATTAATGAATGATGTCCTATCTCATAATCTCAGTCAGACACTTCTTGAAAGGTCATGTTTATCTTGTCTATCATCTGCGCGCACACTTTTCGTGTCTTCGTGGAAGGTTCCCGAAAAAATAAAGGCAAATATCAAGCTTTTGTTATTAAACTGACATGTCCCTCTGCAGATTTTAAGCCTAATTGTAAGACCTTGGCACTTTCCGCTTTCAAAAAACTGTCACATTCATTTTTGGTTTCTTTCTAACGCCTCAAACTTTCCAGAAGCTCAAATCCATTCCCCGAGTCTCGGCAACCGGCGCCCCACCACCTCAATTCCGTGTCGGTAGCACCAAATATGAACCGAAAAGTTGCACTTTGTGCCCACTGGCCGCGGCTACCAAAGACGTCGTTGAAGGACCCCATGTTTGTCGGGATACGTTTTATGCCGGGGATAGACGTAGTGTTGTGAGTTTGTTAAACTGACAGTGTATCGGTAAAATGTTAAACTTAATCCACAGATGACCCGCGAATACCTCACCGCAACCGGCACTTCCGTGGCGGCCCCCGTGACCCCGCTGGAACAGAGTCTCGTCCAGGTGGACCGCCTGAATACCATCGTCATAGAAGGCACCGGGCCAGACGTCTCGGGACTCACCTTCGATCTGCGCCTCAAATTGACGAAACCCGATGGCACAGCACGGGCTTTGGTTCTCGGCATTGAAATTCCAAATTTTGACTAACTTCTAACTGCTACTAACGGGTATTTTTGGTTTCTGATAAATGGGCTTGTTTTTGGACTGCTGATTTGTTTGCACCGATTGATTCATTAAAAACTGAAGAGAACTAGTGACGACGTTGCTGCTCGTTTGCTGATGTATGCATGTTTTCTGAAGTTGGCCCATGTTGACAACTCAAATAACGATCACCTGCTCGCCACGTTGTTTCCGTAGTTTTTCCACTTACACTTCACTGATTCCACTGTTTGCCCATGCTGCCCCGCGATAAGTATGCACGTGGTCGCTTTGGAGGGTATTAACGGAAAAACGCAACACGAAAATAGGTGATTTTCTTAAGTCGGGTCGACATTGACGACGATGGTGTTTCTGTAACATTGGAACATTAGAAAAAGGCAAGGAAACGCAACATTTTATGAATAGGGTACAATAGGGTCGAAGTAGCAAGACGTCTAATGTAAGTTGTGTTGACACTGACACGGGAGTAGTTTGTGGGGATGTTGAAGGTAGTTGAATGTTGCCCATTTTGCAAGGGTTGACTTTTTTTAATTGGGAAGATGGATAGAGTGGAGTTGATGGGAGTTGTAACGGTGGTGATAAGGGTGTAAAGGTAATAAATGGTACTTGAATGGTTCAAAGACAAAGGTACACAAGTGATAGGGTGGATAGGAAAAACTGTATTTAGCAGTTGGATTGGAAAAAGATTGAATTATTCAAAAAAGCATCAATCGAAAAGAAAACAAAAAACTTTAAACAGGAAAACTAAGAAATGCCAATTCGATGAAAAACTGTATCTGGGATGAAAAAGTTTTTTAAAAATCTATATAAAAGATTTAATTTACAAACGCATTGGCACATGTTTACATTTTGGCAGACTTCCAAAACGCCAGACATCGCCTACCACGACCCCCTATGAAGCATTCTTATCCATACTATACCCACTATTGATTATAAAAACTAAACTTCAACCCCAAAAAATAGTACGTGATTTTCGTGTACACAACCTTCTGCAAACTCAGACACATCAACAAGTTTACGTTACTATCGTTAACAGCCTCCAATCGCCTTCAAGACGGAATCTTCGAGTTCCTCTTTCCTTCTTTCATTACCATGCTTTGTGTCTCTTCCTGCTCCACTTGGACCCTCGCTCCCCATGCAGCCATGCCTGATAGTAGTATAATAGTATTACCTTGTTTTTGGTAGTATTCGCGACGATGCGGGTCCGACCGATCGCCCTGGGCGTCGCTACACAATACACACAAGCTAACAACGGTCAATGATCACTACACGCTGCTGCGCACCCCCAGCGACGCAGCACATGGTCTTATCGGTTGCATCGCAGACCGCACCGATTGAGCCCCAACTGCCTTCAACCTTCTTCAACCCGATCGCGGTCATAGGTCAACTGTGCGCTACAAGGCGGGCCATCGCCACGTGCTCCGAGGGAAGGGCCATGTGGCGCCGGTGCCGGGGTTCTGTATAAAAGCGGGAGAGGTGAGCGGAGAAAGGCATCCATTCTTGGACCTTCACTTCATTCAGAGCTCATTCGAGTCTTTGTGTTGTTTCCTCTTTCTGTTCATCTTCGAAAACCACCACCACTACCTACAATAACCATGCCTGCCCATATCCCCATCAACGAAGAGATGTCCCACATCAAGCCCCACATCGATCTCGGCGAAACCTATGCCGATAACCTCGATCTCGATGTCCTCATCGTCGGTGCCGGCTTCAGCGGTGTCTATCTGCTGTACAAGCTCCGTCAGGCCGGCTTCAAGGTCAAGGTCTACGATGCTTCCCATGCTTTTGGCGGCGTCTGGCGCTGGAACTGCTACCCTGGTGCCCGTGTCGACTCCGATCTCCCGGCTTACGAGTTCTCCCTCCCTGAAGTCTACAAGAACTGGACCTGGAAGGAGCGCTTCCCGGGCTGGCAAGAGCTCCAGGAGTACTTCGACTACTGCGACCACGTTCTCGACCTTCGCAAAGATGTCAGCTTCAACACTGTCGTCAATGGCGCCCAATTCGATCGTGAATCCGGCAAGTGGGTCGTCACTACCGAGGACGGACGCACCGCCAAGGCCAAGTACCTCCTGCCGTGCGTTGGCTTTGCGGCTAAGCGCTATGTGCCGGACTGGAAGGGTCTTGATACCTTCAAGGGCGAGATCCACCACAGCTCCTTCTGGCCGACGGAAGATGTCGACGTTTCCGGCAAGCGCACTGCTGTCATCGGCACCGGCTCGACTGGTATCCAGATCATCCAGGAGTGGGCCAAAGCCTCCAAGGAACTGACCGTCTTCCAGCGTACTCCCAACATGAGCATCAAGATGGGCCAGCGCAAGGTCTCCGCCGAGGAGCAGCAGAACCGCAAGCACATGTACCCGGAACTCTTCAAGAAGCGCACGGAATCCTTCGGTGGCTTCTGCTTTGACTTTGTGAACAAGAAGGGCACTGAACTCGACATTGCTGAGGCCAATGCTTTCCTCCAGAGCCTCTGGGACAACGGTGACTTCACCTTCTGGGTCGGCACCTTCAGCGACATCTTCAAGGACCAGGTTACCAACAAGATTGTCTACGACTTCTGGCGAAGTAAGGTTGTTGGACGCCTCAATGTAAGTTGACTTTAAACTGTCAAACTTTTATATAGTGCTAATCTTTCCCTTTCAGGACCCCGCCGTGGCCGAACTCCTCGCCCCCAAGGAACCCCCGCACCCATGGGGCTGCAAGCGCCCCTCCCTCGAGCAGGACTTCTACGATCAATTCAACAAGCCCAATGTCCACCTCGTCTCGGTCAAGCACAACCCCATCGTCGAGATCAAGCCCAACGGCATCGTCACCGCCGACGGCAAGCTCCACGAAGTCGATGTCATCGCAGTCGCCACCGGCTTCGACGCCGTCACCGGCTCCATGATCAACATGAACCTCAAGAACACCGAAGGCACCCATCTCCGTGACCTCTGGAAGGACGGTGTCCGCACCTACCTCGGCCTGGCCATGAAGGGCTTCCCCAACATGTTCTTCCCCTACGGCCCCCAGGCGCCCACCACCTTCGTCAATGGCCCCACACTGATCGAGTTGCAGTCTGATTGGATCATCGAGGTCATCAAGAAGGCCGAACAGGACGGTGTCAAGTACATCGAGGCCGAGGAGAAGCCCCAGGAAGAGTGGGCCTCCCACATCTGCGAGCTCGCCGATAAGACCTTGTTCCCTCTGGCGGACTCCTGGTACATGGGCGCCAATATCCCCGGCAAGAAGCGCGAAATGATCAGCTACCTCGGCGGTCTCCCAGCTTACACCCAGACAATCGAAGAAAACCGAAAGAACGGGCTCCCTGGCTTCAAGCTTGTCAAGGAATAAAGACATTATATCATAATTCACATATCTATCTATCTCCACTGATGACAAAAACGTGTTGTGTATATTCCGACTTTTGTGTGGTTTTTACATGTATTCAGGATGAATATTAAAGATTAAACTGAAGTTTCCGATTTTTCTACTAGAAGTTAGATTTGACAAAAAGAGCCTGATTGGCGCTAACGATTATCAGTAATCTTTCTGTTTTTTACTCTTAAGATTCTGCTTTTTTCATGAAAGACACGGGAATCGCACCCGTTAAATGGGTTACAAACAAATTATAGGATTGCACGTTTACTCCAAACGTTTCAATTTAATTTGTTTATATTAATGAATCTTATTTGGGACACTTTACCTAAGGGAATAAAACTGTAGGCCCACGTATAACTGTCTGTCGGTGGAAACTTCGGTAAAAAAAACAATTTTGACCAGCTTTTCTAAATTTTTTGAACGATTCGTCCGTGAATCTTATCAGCATTTCCCCATTACCTCCATTGGTACAACGCGACTTTATTGATGACTGCCATTAGCAATGGACTGATCAAAGATGGGGTTTTTCCCCATTTTTTGCACTATTTTGGAAATTACGATACGGTCAGTGTTGAATCCAATGCCGATGAAAAAGACCCGGAATTCGCAACTTTTTGCATCTACCAGAACTCAAAATTGTCAAAAGTCAACTGAAAATAGTTCTGGTAGTTTTGCTAACTATCAGAAACGCTAACCCAGGTACAGATTGAACATTATTTTTGGGTTTACCGTGTTTTGGTGGTGTAGAAACACTTATTCAGAGTGATCTATCGCCAAACTTTGGTAACTTCTCGCACCCAAAGCGCCAAAAATCGACCAAAAACAGCACAAATCGGCAGGCAACTTGCCAGCTGTTCACTGAGGCACGATTTAAGTCGCATTTTTAAATTCTGCGTATTCTCGCGGTTCAGAAACCCTTATTGGAAGTGATCTAACTCAACTTTTGGCACCAACTGAAACGCAAACCTGTCAAAATTCTAACAAAAAAGTTCTGGTAGCGTCTATCTGCATTCCCTTTTGTTTGTTTAGCATAAGTGGCCATATACTCAAACTTGGCAGTCAAATAAACACAATATTTATACTAACAAATGTTATTAAAAACTGACTTATCGGCTTCTGATCAAACTGATCGTCGCACGCCTGACAGCCCGTCAGTTGAAACGTGGGTAAAAAGCCTGTTTTCGGTTATGAAAACTAGATCAATTTCCTCATGAATCTTAATTGTTTTGGCACTGCATTAACCCAGATGTCCTTCTGGCACTCCCCTGTCTCCATTTATGGCGATATTAGCTATGCACACATCTAAGATGGGTTTTTTTTAAGATTACGGTACAAACTAAGGGGTACAAAGCAGGGTTATGCATTTTTTAAGCCTTCTGGTCAGTACGGAATCCGATTTCAATGAAAACGATGTGGAAGACGCAACTTTTTGCACTTACCAGAACTCAAAGTTGCAAGAAATGGGTTCTGGTATACGTGAACAGAATACAGTACTGTGTACTTTTAGTTTTAAAACTGTCTTTACTTTTTGGTCATGATGTCGATTATTATGACATTTGTTTGATTTTGTCCACGGTCATGCCACAACGACAAAAAACATCAAAAAGCCATGAAACATCAATGTTCACAAGAAATTTAAAAAATTATGATCCGTGAGAAAACACCGAAAATCTCAAAATCCTTTCGAAACAACGTGTGTCTTCTGTTTTCATCGTCATTAACCACAATTCAAAGCCTTACCCCGCAAAAGAATAAAAACAGCCTTATAAAAGCATTTCAAATTCTAATTTCCCGGAGTCAAATCGCACGAGTCATGCGTTCAGCGCTTCTTGTGCTGTTATGCGTCGGCATAGTCGAAGCACGGAGAGACTGTAAAGCCCGTTACGCAGTCACCAATCCCCTGATTGATGCCGTTAAAGTTACCAATGGATCCATCACCACTTCCAGTAGTCAAACGAGACTTTTAGTCCAGCCTATGACCAGTATTGTTGTTGATGAACCGGAAACGATTATCGTAACACAAGCTCGTAAGATACAAAACGTCAATTTCGGCATTTTGACGGATCTAATCGATAAATTTCAGCGATCACATGCCCTGAAGTTGAAGGTAAGAACAAATTCCACCTGTCCTACCTTTACAAGAACAAGCCGCGTTGTCTCGGACTCCACAACATCCCGGCTTCGACCAAATCCCCTGCGGACCTTGCTGCCATCTGCAAAAAGTTGCATCCTGACGCAGTTCCGGCATCGTTCCACAGTGCTGATGAGGCTCGGTATGCCAAGAGCATCGGATTTGACGGCGGTGTCATGGGAACCTACTTGCCGGCTGGAAAGCCGTTGTCGGCGGCTAACCTTGTGAACCAGGATGGCGAACCGGTCGACTTCCATCCGTACATCAACACCAGCCCCATCGCGACTGCCTTCCAGCTTGTGAGCCCTGGATTCCACGTGGTCGACTTTAAATGGTACATTAGCCGCGGTGATGCTAATGCCATCTGTTCTTTGTGGCTTTGAAGGGAGGGAATGATTAATGTTGCATGAAGCAACAAGTAATTTGAAGAGAAACTGTCAATAAACGAGCCAAGTTGCAATTACGGGACAAACAAGGGAAGGGTTTGGATATCTGGAAGGAAACTGAGAAGAGAAATAGATGTTACTATTGTAATAAAAAATTAAGGAAGTAAAAAAAATATAAACAGAGATCGACCTTCTTACACTGATATCTGACATACTGTTTAGCAAATAAAAATGCTGGTCCGGGAAAGTTACATATACATCATTTAAACTGTTACTTTTTTTCATATAGGCACGAAAACGTTGCAATTTTTAACGGACTTTTTGATTATGAAACTAAAACTGCAGTAAGAATGTTGCATAGCGAACCGGATTCCGAACCAAAACAGCCGAATCAAACGAACCGAGTTGGTTTGGTTCCTGTTCGTATATATAAAATTTTACAATATTAATACAAAAACACTATTTAACAGTGTGACCGATCCGTGGAGTTGCAAAACCGTAACGGAAACGTCACCTAAAGTGTAATGAATTCGTTACGGTTTTGATTTCGGTGCTGAATTCGTTACTTTTTGAAGTAACGTTTTCATCACCGAAAAAAAAATCCACGTTTGCGTTACTGCTTTTTTTTCAGTGTACTGTCATTACAACCTTTGGTTCAAAAAATGGAGTCATAGTGCAACACTAGTGTTGATAACCAAGAAAACTTTTCTGTAAAACCTTTCCATTCAATTAACAAAAAAACTGCCAATCTTTTGGAACTTGTCGAACCGACAAAGTTCAGGAACAAACAAAAAGCCCACAATAATTACGACCAAAAAATCACAAAAGCCAATAACGTCCACCCGCATCATTAAGACCATGGCCATGGGAAACTAATAAAATCTGCCTCCGAAGGATTTCGTTTTGCCAATTTATTGGTAATAAGCGTCTCTTACAAATTGTATAAAAAGATTCAAAACACAGTTGGATTTGTCTCAACATCAGCCAGCACGAACGGAAGTTATGCGTTTCGTGCTCTTCGGGCTGTTATGCCTCGGTGTAACTGTCGTATTTGTCCAGGCTAGAAAGCAGTGCCGAGCTCGTTATCCTAATGACCAAACCAAGGCTATTTCTCAAATCCAAACTTTTTTGGCGCCAGTGGCAACGGTGAAACCTGTTGTTAAGAAAACTGTGGCTGCCGTCAAGCCTGCCGCAAAGAAGGCCGTGGCGAAAAAAGTTGTTGCGAAGAAGGTCGTCAAGAAAGTTGCAGCAAAGAAGGCAGTTGCCAAGCCAAAGAGTGAGTTTCGTCTATTTTATAAAAACTGACGTCTTAGTTCGGTGTCCTTCGTTACAGTCGCATGTCCAAAAGCCTACCCTCCATGGCATCTCACATACCGTTTTAACAACAGAGCCCGATGCGTTGGGCTTAAGAACGTTCCGAAGTCAACGAGAGATACCGTCGACCTCGCAGCCGTCTGCAAAACTAAGCATCCGAAGGCGAAGCCTATGTCCTTCCACAGTGCATCCCAGGTGGAATGGTGCAAGAAGAACGTTTTTGCCTGTAATGGAGCTCTTACTGGCATGTACGTGGCAGCCGGTAAGAATTTGGCACCAGCGAACCTTCGGAATCTCGACGGAGAACCCGCTGATTGGCATCCCGTTCAAACCTTCGGCGCACCGCCGTTGGCTTTCCAAATTGTTTCCCCTATTCTGCACGCTGTCAACTTCAAAAGTTACACTGCTCCTGGCGTTACTAACGTTGTTTGTGCTTTCTGGCTTTGAAAGGTTTCGATTATCACGAGTAAACTACTGTCGAAAAAGAAAAAGAAAGTAGGACTTTTGTGGCGTTCTTATGTTTGTCGGTGATTGATACAATAAACTGGAAGTTTTGAAGGCTAGCAACATACATTCAAGAAGGCACCTAGGCATAAAATGTTACTAAACTGTAAAGTTTTTTTTCTGCGTTCTTAAACAAAAAAAAATTGATTTTTTACATTTCTATTAGGACTTCCTACTGGCTTCATTCAAGTCATACTGTAGAACTATAACGCTTGTACCCCATTTTGTTGTGAAACGAATCTCAGTGTCTATATCATGTTGAATACCGCCTCAAAACCTGCCATGCTAACAAATGGTTTTAGGTGGATTTCGAATAGCGCCGCAACATTGGTAATGTTTTTGAAGCTCTGCATCCCCGCGGATCGAGCGGTTTTGGTGGACAGTAGTGTACAAGCTTCGAAGTATGGCATTGCCTGTAAGTATCAGAGCCTTAACCGCTGTGTATATCTCATATTTTATGTTTCGATAACACTTTGCGAAGTAAGTTTGATCGCAACCTCTGGGCTAGTTTTGACCTGGTCATCTGTGTCTTACTGTAGAATTACCGTAACTGCGTCCGATTTGTTGTCCCGGTAAAAAGTCAAATATATCAAAAACTGGGGTCTGAACCGGAAACGCAACTACCGGAACATAATCAAATCCTATGACGTCGGTTGGACGGTCAGCCATTTTGGGATAGTAAATATACGAATACCTCAAAAGCGTAGATCACAAGAACAAAACATCATGACGATAACACCAAAACATAAAACCAAAAGTTTGCTTGCAAAATGGATCTGATCATGAGAAACAAGCGTGGTCTAATGGTTTCTTTGGAAGCGCCTCAAACTATTGTACTTGACAACCAAAAGAAGGAACCCGTCGATTTGCACCCCCGCAAAACCGCAGACCCGAAGTCAAATGTTTTCCAGACTATGAATTCCAAAACCGATACTGGTCAAATGGATTATCTCGAAACTTTTAGTCTCTGAAAGAGTTTAGACAGTTGTTTGTCATCACAGACTGCCATACAGTTTGACAAGAAGTGAACTATTGTTATTTTATAAACTGCTTTTACCGTAGCGTCGTTGAGTGTTTAAAAAACTACCGTAAATTTTAAAGTGAATAACACAAAATCATTAGAAAAGCAGAGAACGAACTGGCCAAAAATACAAAAAAACTCTAAAGCACAATCACGTATGGCCCAATGAGCAGAACAGAAAATAATAAAACCTGAAATCGTCGAGCCAGATATATTCCCGATCTTGAGAAACACACGTATTTCTGAGGTTTATTGGTAATAACCGTGTGAAAGCAGTGTATGAAACTAGAAATCTTAGTATTTATATAACCGCCGTAGTTTGGTCTCCGTATTAGCACCGCAGAAGCTATGCGTTTTGCATTACCTTTGTTGTTATGCCTTGGCATTACGGTGATCTGTGTCCAGGCACGGAAGCAGTGCAGAGCACGAGGCTCCACGAATACCGCGCCTACCACGTCCAACTTTAGATCATTTTTGGCTGTTCTTCCACCAACTACGACGAAACCTGCTGCGGCGAAACCGAAAGTTGTCGCTAAACCTGTTGTAAAGCCTAAGGTCGTCGCAAAGGCGAAGCCGAAGGTCGTTGCGAAGGCAAAACCGAAGGCGGTGGCAAAGCCCAAGCCAAAGGGACGTAAGTTTTATTAACATTCAAAACTGTCCTCGAATTTGAAAAGTTTTACAGCCGCGTGTCCAAAAGCTTACCCTCCATGGCATCTCACATACATCTTTGGCAAGGCACGATGTGTCGGACTCAAAAACATCCCGAAAACGACAAAACACCCCGTCGATCTGGCATCAGTGTGACATTCTAAGGACAGAAGATCTAAACCCATGTCATTCCACAATGGCGCACAACTAAATTGGTGTAAAAAAACCATTTCTGCATGCAATGGAGCCATCACCGGAATGTACGTCGTCCCTGGACGTCCGTTCCAAAAGCAGTGGTTGCGGAATCATGATCTTGAGGCGGCCGACATTCCATGGAAAGTCGGACAGCCAAATGCAAAGACTGTGGCTTTCCAGATTGTAGCCCCGAATGTTGTCAGTGTCGACTGGAACTGGTACATTGGCCCCGGGCTTGCCAATGTTGTTTGTGCCTTCTGGCTTTGAATGATTTGGGTTGACTTTATGAAAAGTGGCGAATGAATTGGAGATACGCAAGTTTAAAAACACACAATTGAATCACTAAAACTGACGCTTTCTTGTGAGATTTAACAATATGAAAATCTGGGCTCATTTGCTTTCGGAAAAAGTTAATTTCAATGCATGGTTTCATTTTAAAAACAGCCCCACCGAAAATAAAAGAAAACAGACCACTGATGCAATAATTCCCCCTTCCATTGTCCATTATCATCATTCCACTATACGAGTGCCATTATTTGCACAGGCGTTTTTGCTCCAAGTCCCATGTTTGAACGTTGTCGCCAACTTGGCACTATCACCGACCAAAAACGGGCTTATCAGCGTTCAGCTGTTCATTATGAGCGGGCCCTTTTTTCTTTGTTCTTGCTGCAAGTGAAAGGCGAACTGTACAAGTTTTTGTTTGCTAAACTGATTTCCTTCGAACGAGAAGGGGTCTATTTCTGGACGTGGCCCAGATTGATAAGAAAAAGGGTGCCGTGCCCTGATAAGCGTGCCTTCTTGTTTTCATATAAAAGCTTCGGGGCTTCAGTGGATATGCAACAACCGCATCTAGCAGTTGAATTCAGTCTCCTTCGGCAATCATGGCAAAGCTTTTCATCGCTTTGCTGGCTTTGGGCCTCGTGGCCAGTGCTTCGGCCATGGCAATGTTGCCGGATGAATATGTCTCGTTCCTGAAGTTCATGGAGGAGTAAGTTTGATGTGTTTTTAAACTGGTGTGAATGGAATTAGTTGTAGCTTCAAAATCGAATACCCAGACGAGACTGAACGCGCCATCCGCTTTGAAATCTTCAAAGAGAACCTCGCCGAAATCAAGCGTCTCAACGCTCTCCACGATGGCAAGACTGTCTTCGGCGTGACCCAATTTTCGGCCATGACCAAGAAGGAATTCGGTGAGAAGGTCCTCATGGACGACCAGTACAAGAAGCAGGACGGCATCAAGTACACCAAGAACCCGATCACGACCGCCACTCCGGCGTCGATCGATTGGCGCGAGAAGAACGTCGTCTCCAAGATCAAGAATCAAGGCCAATGTGGCTCCTGCTGGGCTTTCTCGGCTACCGCTGCCCTTGAATCTCAACTCGCTATCAAAACTGGCAAGCATCTGCTTTTGTCTGAGCAGGAACTCCTCGACTGTGTCACTTACAACTACGGTTGCGCCGGTGGCTACCTCGATACCGCTTATCGCTACATCGGATACTGGGGCCAAGTCGCCGTCGACCAATACACTCCTTACTCAGCTGAACAAAACAACTGCTCCGTTTCGACAGGCGCCGAGAAGCAGGCCATCAAGATCCAAGGCTACTATGACATCATTGGCGGTGAAGAGTCGATCGCTACTTTTGTCGCTGAGAATGGACCGGTGTCTTTCGGTTGGTTTTAAACTGTACAGTACGATATAACCGTCATTTGCAATTCCAGGTATCATGTGCCCCGAGGAAATGATGCACTACCAATCCGGTGTCCTCGACGTCCCCGACTGCAAGAAGACCATGGTCGGATGGCATGCCTTGGCCATTGTCGGCTACACCGATGACTACTGGATCGTCAAGAACTCGTGGAGTGACAAGTGGGGAGAGAAGGGCTACGTTCGCTTCAAGCGCGGTGTCAACTTCTGCCTGATCGACAGCAGTGCCGGTGGCCCGATTATTGAGGCTTAAACTGGATCGTCTGCTGATGATGATATCTATCCATCTAAACTGATATGAGTTTGCGTTTGAGTGTAAAAAACTACCCCACCGTCTTTCATGACCTACCTACCGCCACTGTAATGTGAGCCCCATGTATCCACCCTGTTCTTGCTAATAAGCAAGTGTATTCATCGTTGTCACAGTTATTTCAACGTTGAAGTGTATCATTACCAAATAAAACTGAATTTTTCTATGAATGCGGCTATAAAACTTCCAAAATTAGCATTAAAACACCAACTTCGGCACCTATCTGCGAAACCCCAAAATTCTTGAGGACAAATTCATTCGCCGCACGCCAGTATTGGCGGTGCGTCTTGGGCCCAACTGACTTTGCCCTCGACTGATTGGATCCCTCAAAACTCAATCAATCACCAAACATGGCTGTTCCGACGCCTTTCGATGCTGCCAGCATGATCAATCGGTTGTTAAGTGTTGGCATGGCTGGAGGTCGGTTAACTACGCAGGTTTGAAGCTTTTAAATGTAAACTGCGAGCATCTTTCACTAGCCATTGACAGGTATCCGAAGCAGAACTCCTCCAACTATGCCAACTGACCAAGGACGTCTTCGTTAGCCAGAGCTCGTTGATCGAAATCGATCCACCGGTTATCGTCTGTGGGGATATTCAGTAAGTAATACTTTTTTAAACTGGAAGGCTTAATTTGATACTTGGTAACTTTAGCGGCCAATACGCAGATCTACTACGCGTGTTTGATCGAAACGGGTTCCCTCCCGAATCGAACTACATCTTCCTCGGGGACTACGTTGATCGAGGCCGACAAAACATTGAAACAATTTGCCTAATGTTTAGCTACAAGGTCAAATACCCGGAAAACTTTTTCATGCTCCGTGGCAATCATGAATGCCCGGCCATCAATCGCGTTTATGGGTTCTTTGAGGAGTGCCAGCGACGCTACAGGAGTGTGAGGTTGTGGAATGCCTTCCAGGTTGGATTTGTAAACTGAACACGTTCGGTTTATGAAAGTTTCTTTAGGACGCATTCAATTGGATGCCCCTCTGTGGACTTATCGGAGGCAAAATCCTATGCATGCACGGAGGCTTATCGCCACAACTGAAGGAAATCGATCAGTTGAGGTCGCTTCCGAGGCCGCAGGATCCGCCTAATCCGTCGATGGGGATGTGAGTTGTCTAATGAAAACTGTATAACATGCTCAACGGCATAGTAAATTCCAGTGATCTCCTCTGGGCCGATCCGGATCAATGGGTCAAAGGCTGGCAGGGCAACTCCCGCGGTGTTTCCTTCACCTTCGGCCAAGATGTCGTCGTCGATGCTTGCAACAAGCTCGACATTGACCTCGTGGCACGTGCCCATCAAGTCGTCCAGGACGGCTATGAATTCTTTGCGAATCGCCGTCTCGTGACCATCTTCAGCGCGCCCCACTACTGCGGCCAATTCGACAATGCCGCGGCCACCATGGCCGTCGCCGAAGACCTGTCCTGTGCCTTCTCCGTCTATCGTCCCATGACAAAGCAAGTCCGGCTCAACGCCAAGTCCATCGTAACCTACAAGCCCATCATGCCGCCAGGCGCCGACAAGTCGGAAGAGAAGTCCGGTGGCGCCATCTCCTCCATGTTCAAATCAATCGTCGGAAAGAACAAGCCCGCCTGCAAGATCGAACCCACGCCTCTCGTGAGCCTTCCGACGCCGGCCCCGCTTCCGCCTCCACCGCCCTCGACGCCGACGTCCCCCGGCAATACGCCCATCCCGCCATCGCCCACAGCGGCTGCCGCTGCTGGCGGTGGCACCAACAATCGAAGCGTGATGGGCACGGTCTCCATGAGCCAGCCGATCGCTCAATCGCCAAATCGTGGAGCAGCGACGCCTCCGGGGGGAGCACGGACGCCACCGCCTCGGGTCAATAGCTGTTACTTGCCGGTCAACGCCGGCTATACACCCGGATCGCCGAGGAAAGCCGTCAGTGAGCCTGTGGCACCGGCCCCTGCCCGAAATTGCAACAATAATAGCGTGTATTTGGCTCCGAAATGATAGTGGGAGCGTAGATTAGAAGTTGCAAAGTTGATAAACTGTTACATCGGAGTGGATTAACGACAGACCAACTACTGTCTTTGTTGTTGTTGGAAAAGAGAAAAACTGAAATATATTACTCCCAGGATGTAACTTACATCGGCCAGGCTAGTTACGAACCGAAAGTTAGGAAAGATAGGTAAACTGCATGCGTTGAAAAATACCAAAAGGTAAATGACGTAAACCAAAGCCCGAAAGAACAGCAAGAACGCATCGAAAGTTCGAGAGCGTGGATCGTTCGCTCTCTCTCGAAATGTGCTCTGTGAGGTCGTTCGTGTCAAAACGCCAACAATTACACGCGATACACACTTTTTTTCGAGATCGTGATAACTGTTCTGTCAGACTTGATTTTGCCAATTTTTTGCATGTATTGTAAACTGCCCTTCCGACTTTACCATTTTGATATGTCGTACCCCAGTAGTGCCGCCCGAGACTGCTCTTAATGATAGCACTTTTGCACTTACACCTTGTCCCCCAATAGTACTCCTACTACGAAAAAACTGACCCCCAGCCAAAGCCGCTGGCTGGCTTGGTGCTTGAACGTGACAGCCGTCGGCAATGTGCCACTCTTTTCCCTCATTTGCCATGCCAAATCTTGCTTGAAACTGTTCTAAACAATGGCTCCATCTACCTAACTATGAATGCGTTCGGTCCCTTACGTGATACCCGCCTCGTATCACTTCCAAATTGCCTCATTTACTCAAGCCTTCAGACGATCCTCCGCCATGTCCCTCGACTACCCCGAACCCTCCGTCGACGAAGTCATCAACTGTCTCGACTTCATCTGGCTCACTGTAGCATCAACTGCTAAAACACAGGAACCCACGGGCATCAAGAGCTTTTATGAGTAAGTTTTTTGATCGTCAGTTTTTAAAACTGTAAGTGCTTCTTCAGATCTCTTACCGGCAAAACCCTCGAACCCATCTTCGGCGGCCTCGGCTTCACCTGTCTGGACGATTTCCTGTCGAGTGAGCTCCTTGCCGATCTGATGTCGACCGTCTACGAGAAGACCAAATGGGACGACTTTGCCAAGAAGAAGTACATTGCCAAAAGCTTCGAAGACTGCAAACACATCACCAAAATGATGACGGAGAAGGAGATTGCCGAACAAAACAGGTCGGTTGGGGTTTTTAGAGGATGTAAAACTGGTTAGCGTTTGTACGATAGATACGTTTATGTGAAATCAGTGAAGTCTCATGGATACATTTTTCAGAGAATCCATGCGCAAGCAGAACCGTGCCGCCAAGTTTGCGACGGAAGAGTTCCAGTTGAAGTCGCTCGAGGTTGGTTTTGTAAACTGTCTCGCATTATATATGCATTTTTCAATAAACTGCCGGTAATTCCTGCATATCATCTTCCATTTACAGTTCCGCGAAACCCTGATCCGCCTGGTCCACATCCTCGAACGCGAAAACGAACATACCGGCAACAGCGAAGTCAGCTGGCAATCCATCCAAACCGCCTGGGAGAACCGTTTCAACGAAAAGCTCAATCGTGCTCGGCTCCGTGATGCCTTTCCGTCCGGAAGTCCCCAGGAGATCATACAACGAAGCATGCGCGATGAATTCCACTTTCGGCAGGGTGAATCTGGCATGTTTTGGGTTCGTCTGAAGAAGCCTATGGATGGTAAGTTATTTTAAACTGCTGCGTTGCCGTCGTTTACTGTTTTTACTCGTCGTTCTATCCGTCATCCCTTTCAGAGATCATAAAAGGCTACAACGAAGTCAAGGCCATCAAGTTGCAAACCACCGAGGAAATCGTGAAGGCCCCAACTTTCCGAAATGATCGGTGCCAGTTCATTGATTTTGATCGAGATGTAAGGATTTTGTATTGTTTTTGAAAAAACTAGGCCAAAATACCACTGTTTTAACTTAAAAGTTATTCTTATCAGTAAAACTGAACTACTATATGTATCCGTTGCAGCGCAAAAACATGTCCCTGAAGCCAGAAGGTGCCATCGAAACAGTCAGCGCCGCCCCGAAGCCTGCTGATGCACCGGTTCCGTTGATGAAAGCACAAGGTTAGCTATTTTTGGCCTTTATTTTAAGATTTTAAACTGATTTCCTTCGGCTGATCAGGATTTTGCTTTTATTTTCTAAAAACTGTTTCGGATAATTTGAGTTACGCCAATTCAATTTTTGAACCAAATTTATATCCTTCAATCCAATATTTGCTAATTCCATTCCAGTTCCGCCCCCAACTCGCTTCTCCAACTACAATCGTTCCAAATCCGCCGTCCGGGTCACCTTTTCCAACGATACCCCTGCTGCTAGGCCTCCGTATGCACGGGAATACACTTCCAAGCCGCCACCATTCAAGAACAATAGCGCCATCAAGCCTTCTGCTCCACAGCCTCCGATGCCCAGAACCCATTCTCAACCGCGCAGAAACTTTGACCAGAATCGACCAGATGCCGGCAAACCTCCATCCAGGAATTCTCAACGCCCACCGAATCGTCGCTCCAACCGCCCGAACCACCGTGGTGGTCCGGGGGCGTCATCGATGAACACCATTCTCGACGCTGCCGACAAACAGATCGCCGAGAAGGCCAAAGAATCCTGGACTTTTGGTAGCCTTCGGAAGGACATCTCCCGTTCAATGGAGTCCGTTTTGGGCAATCCACCGAAAATTGATAACTTCGAGCCGGTCAAGCCACGGCTCGAGACTCGGATCTCGGCGAGGGATGCGCCGTCGCACTTTGTGAAGCGACTGAATCGGTCGTTTTTGGATGGTTGAAAACTGGGATGCCGCCGAGCTTTCTTAGACTGTTATTACTATCATTTTGTTTGTTTATTGTTGTGTTATAAAACTGCGTAATAGTCGTGGGCCCAGTGAGAGTCAATGCAAAAGGATAACGCTTCCAAATTCGAAAAGCACGCCCAAATTGGACATCATTTTTGTCACTCCCCAATGACCATTGTCCAGAAGCCGGCAGTTGTAGTCCAATTGCGGCGACATGAGTCTCCGCGAAAAGCCAAAAGCATGCTTACTTGTCGGTGCTGCCATGCCATCGTCAGAAGGCGCGACAAAGTTGACTTCGAACAAAGTTTGCGCCAATTTCCGGAAGCAATGACGCTTGCTTTTCGAAGCCGCCGGCTCATTCACGCTGACTGGACACTGGTCAGAGGCGTTTTGTTGGGCGCCGGTCCCTCGGGCAAACAAAACAGCCCTGAGGCTATGGGCTTGCAAAGAAATGCCGCTGGTTGGGCTGGCTTGGGGGCGGCCAATGACGCAATCAAGGGTCATTTTTCTGGCGGCGAAGAAGAGGGTGGGAGTGATGGTATTTGTGGTGGGATTGAAATTTGTTAAACTGGTGTGTTGAATGCGAGCTTATGAATACGTTTTCTTTTAAAAAGGTTACGTTTTAAACTGCCAGGTTCATGAATGGATAGTCAAAATTCCTAAATTTGATGGAAAATTTTTAAGCTTCTACAGTATGCGCAAGATGTTGTTCGAAAAAACTGGATTTCAATCCTATTACGAAGTATTTTTACCACATTTCCACGCCCTGTCCCTCAAATAGCGCCCATCTTGCCCTGGGGCCCCATCCTGCCGGTCACTCTCGACCCAACATGCACGCCCTTTCATCTGGCGCCCCCCATTCCATTCGAAAAACGCTTCACATCAACGTGAACGCCTGACTGACCGCTCCCATCCTTGCCTTGCTTGCATCTCGTTCCGGCTGACCGTTGTCCATCATTTCCGCCTCCTCTCCGTGGTTTTTCTCGGCTCGGCGTCCCCCTTTTTCTGCGCCGAATGCTTGCAACAGCCTGAGGCACGGAAAAGAAAAGCCTAGCTGCCTGGTTGCTTTGGCCAAGGCGACACATTGCTCAAGGAAAAACGATGAAAGGGAAAAAGACAAATTGCAACAAACGGCAGGCGTCCTTTCGAGAGTGAGGGCGAGTGAAAGCCTGCCAGGGGCAATGGTCAGTCGGCTTCGGACTCGGACAGGACGTTGTCAAAGGCGGAACACCACACGCACATGGACACGCCGGAGACGTATTGGTCATAGGCCTAGAGGCATAGGTCGACTGGCCATGGAGAGACGCACCCCTTTGGCATAACTGCACAGTCAAGGGCCGAACGGCCCTCATGACATGGGGACGTTGGACTGACCGGTGGCGTTCGAGGTCGGAAGGCTGGGGATTGCGGGTTTTTGGGGTTCATGGACGGATTTGGGTGGGATCTAAACTGAAAATTGGATCGTATCTTGCAGTGTACTGTAGATGTTTTCTTACTTTGCTAGAACTTTGCTACTATCTGATTCGAAATGGAAGAATTCAGTTTTTTGTTTAAGATTTTGGCTAAACTGCAAAAAAATAGTGTCTTGTCTGGGCTTTTCTAAAGTATCAGTGACTCGTCTCAAACACAATTATTTTTTAGCCTTTTGTGATAAATGTCAGACGAGTATATCTGTACCCCAACAAACATCCACCTTTCATCCGCTTTTTGCGACCTTGACCACCCAAATTTCGAAAAAAACCATGCTTTTCCTTTCACCCATTCCATTTTTCGACCCTTTTCAACAAGTTTAATTTCATTTTTCCCACCTTTCATTTCATATCAAGCAATTTCCCCCCGGTGTTTTGCGTCCAAACACGGAGCCCGCTTTGGTCCGGTCCACTCCCTACCCAAATACCGTCATGGGCGTTTCACTCACCGATTGCCTCGAGGGCAAGATTTGTTGTTTGCTCTTTCGCGCCTCAACGGTCACTCGCCCGTGGCTCGCCCTTCCTTCCGTCAACCTTGGGCTTGGGCTGGCTGGCGGATGCGTCGATGGTTTCGCAAGCCCGAAGAAGGCTGTGATGGTCTGGCCAGGTAGGGCTAGCTAACCCCGCAGCTTGATGTGAGCCTCGTTTGCGCAAAACAAAGCCCCGTGGCGCACGCGCCTTTGACCCCCTCAGGCGGGTTTGGCTTGCGCGTAGCTCTTCACGTTTTGACTTCATCGGCGGGACCGGGGGTGCTTCCGCCTCGGGGCAATCATCATCGCCCCCCATCAGCCTCATCGTTTCCATCCGCCGGTGGCGGAGACGCACTTGGCGGTCTCTGATGGGTGGCCTAAACCGTTTTGATTGCCCAGCCGACTGTGACGTCTGCCTCGAGGCGAGCTTTTGACCCCTCCCCTCCTCGACCCACCTGGCCATCTCTTTTTTTCGAAAATGACTCGTCCCCTGAGGGCCCAAGGGTCAAAACGTGTTGACCAACACCAACCGGACCACCTGCGGATCACCGTCAATTACACGCGCCTCAGGTGGTTCATCCATCCCCTCAGGCAACCCACCACACGTGGACCGGGTCAGGTTTCATGGGTCGCACTTTTGCGGGCTTTCTTCGAGCTTTTCTAAGGTATCAGAATTTCAATGGGTTCTGTGGTGCGAAGGAACTGTTTGCCATCCCACACATTGAAAGTCAAGTCAAACCTGTTTCGGATGCGACGGGACTTCTGAATCAGCGAGTAAAACTTATGTTTGGATAAGAATTTTGAGCAGTGGGCATGTTTCGGTCAAACTTGCTTTTGGTAATGAATAAATTTGGGGGAATTTTAAGGGGGACTAAACTGACGATCGGCTGATATCGCATTTGCATTGTCTTTTTGGTCTTAGAACGAAAACTGCATACTCGTAGATAAAGTAATTTTGCAGTTTTTCCCCTTTTTACCGGTCTGAACGCGAAAACTTTACTTAAGCCTTTTAATTTTAATGTGAAAACTGAATGAATCTCCTGTTCTTCTTTTCTTGCAAGTTGATCCCACCACGAAAACTTTGCAGCCCACTTTTTTTCCAAATCTCACGTTTATGTTTCCGTGGAATCGTACCCACTTCTACCACCCCTCAAGTGACTACATTTTTGTTTATTTTGTTTCAGTTTGTATCATTTTCTGTATCTCACCAACAATTTTCAACAATTTCCTTCAATTTATTTTTATCCATGCCATGTTTTTATATTTTCCGGAAGGCTCAAATGCCTCATTAGGCCCGACCTTTCGACCATTTTGAGTCCGCGCATCACACGAAACTTCCGGCTTAATCGGGGTTCACGTCGGACATCATCACCGTTGCAAACGTGCAAAACTTTGTTTTGGCGGAACCTCCACTAAGTAACAGTCTTCCTTCTGTTTGGCTTTGCTTTTCAAAGGCTACAGAAACACATTCCGATTATGTTGTGCGCGGAACTGTGCGCTGTCAGCAAAGCCGGTAATTGTAGGGCTTTAACTTCGCCTGGCCGAGCCCGAAAACACGCTATCCCGCCCTTCCCCAAATTTTGGAAATGAAATCCTTTCTTGTTTTGGCGGTGGTTTAATGAAAAGCCATCTGGAATGGAGAGGGTGAGGTTTAGAGGTTCTATCATTAGGTGTAAACTGCAACGCAGACGACACGGTATTTGATCATGATGCCAATCGCGATTAATTTTCGCAAATTAAAAAGTCTAAACTGCATTCCTTGCTATTCCAGCAAACTACGTACACCTTCGCAAAATCCAAATCCCTCCAAACAGCCAAGTAACACCTCAAATCTTACATTAAGCAAGGACAAAATTCATTTTCAATTATAAAGACATTTCCGTTCAAACACGAAAGCCTTCCTTTTCGATGCTAACATTGCAGGGCAGAGTGGCCATAACACTTCGCGCAGACCTTTACATCCATTAATATGAGAAGTCCTGAGGACACCAATGCCAAAAGCCATCTTCCGCCAGGATTCAGGGACACGATGAATAAGCGTGGATACAAAAAGGGGATTTGGAAAAAGACGATAAGTATGTCCATTTCAGTCTTGGCTATCTTAAACTGGGCGTTGAGATATAAAGGATATTATTTACCATGTTTAATTTTTGTTAAAAACTATTTTTAGTTTTTTTTAATTTATTTTGATAAATTAAACGGCCAAGTCTTTGTCTTTTTTTATAGCTCACTAGATCTTGCTAAACTGTAGCAGTGATGTTAGTGAAGAACTAATTTTGGTATGACACATTTCAACGTCATTTTTTCTCACAGTTCAAAAAACATCTTTTCAAAACTGAGGCTGTGTATTAACTTACTTCCAAGTGTATTTTAATATTAAAATGCCTTGGAAGTAAGAACTATTGTAAGACCTCATACGGTAGTCTATTTTCGGTTTTATTACTTTTACAAATACGGGTATTAAAAAACTGCTCAATACGGGTATTAAAAAACTGATTCTGGTTTTCGATAAGCGCTATCAAACTCAAAATGGTCGAGGCAATTAAAACATATTACCACCTTGTTTTATATTTACCATTCTTTCCAGCTTCCATTTTGTTGTTAATCAAAAACTGCCCGAAAATGCATTGTTTGGAAAACTGGTAGACCTTCTTGAACCGTTGGTCATCGCAAATGACCCATTCATTTCATCACCATTTTATTATTGTTTGCTTTTTACATAATTTATTTTTATCCGCCACACGTGTCCATCCTCCGTCCATCCCATTGCCTCAGGGGCTTCAATAGTATAGTTGGCAAAAAGGCTGAACGCAACGAACGCAAACACGTCGTCGTCCGTCAAAAGAGTGGTCATGGGCCGTTTCCGGATTTACAATTTTTTACCCCTCCTCTTCTTGCAGGACACCGCCGCAGGGCCTCCGCGTGAGAGAGTGTCCAGTCCGAGAGTGTGTATGTTATTTTTTATTCCTTCTCGGCTTTTCGGTTTGAGTCGGGTTCGTAAAAAACCGTTTTTCCTCCAAAGTATCGTAAAAACGGCTGTCCCTGCATGTATACATGTACATGCCCTCGAGGCCTTTGAAGTTCCTCTACTGTCCGAAGTCCGAACGTGTCCATCATATTGCCTCAGGGCCTGGCTGCAGAAAAGCGAAACCGGACAAAGGCGGAGCGAAGTTTTGCTTGTTTGTCTCCCCCCAGGGGGTCCGATACGTTCGTCCCCTCCATCTTGCCAGAGGGCCATGGTGATAACGAATGATGACGATGGCATTGCAATGCGAAGAAAAAGAGAAGAAGAGTGTCCAAAGCAAAAAAGATAGTAAAGAAGATGCTCCGAAACAGCTCGACTAACAAAAACAAGCTTCCAAATAGCCGATGTCCGCCAACTGGCATGAGTCCGAAGGGATGCCTGTCAGCCGGGCTGATAGCCAGCGCCACATGCATGACATTATCACAAACGACGAAGAACACACCGTAGGCGGAACGCTTTCACATGTCCAGCAGCGTTTTGCAAGGGCCCAGAGGGCCGTAGTGGCTAGTTGTTGTTGTTTTTGTTATTGTTCAAAAAGGATAGCTGTTTTTTTCTTGAATGCCATGGCCATTGGGATTTGATCGTAGGCGGAAAAGGAGTGCCACAAACAAGCTATGGGCCAGTTAGCTGTTTTTTGTCGTTGTAGTGGCCAGTTGGAGGTTGGTAGGAAAGCATGGTCATGACGCCATGCTGATGCTGTTATCAAAATGTGGAAACTGATTTGACTTCTCGATCGAATAACTTAAAAATGGCAAGTTTTGAACGGTCATTATTTCATAACGTTTTTTCCGTCCGACTTTCAAAAAGATACTAAACTGTTTTTTGGTATGGCTTCTTTCTACCATCAAAATTTATTAAACTACCCCCAAATACTGTATGAAAACGGCTTTCAAGTTGCTAATTTTTAATTAGTGTTAAAACTGGTGCAGCCCGTTTGTACTGTAAACATTAGCCCTGTCCATCGAAATGCCGTCCCCTGGCCATCTTTGCTTTCCGTCTCTGATTTCCATTGTCCACATGTATCTCTCCTGTGTCCATTTGGACGTGTGGCTCGGCTCCTCTAACAACGGCGGCCCCGAAACTCCAGAACAAACATTTTTTCCGGGCATCCATCTCTTTTTTCACCCCACCGGACATCACGGAGCTCAAATTCCAGCTGTCCATGCCGAAAGTCCACTACCCCTGGGCAGTAGTCGGGATCCGTTAACACATGGCATTCGGCTCGACCGGCTGAACTGAGTGACCACTGCCTCAGGCATTCTTTTTTCTCCTCTTTCTCGGCCGGCGTGTCCTTGACTACGAACACAAATATCGCCCTTTCCGACATCTTTACGGAGGCCACTTGATTGCCGGGTGCCCGCTTTTTACGTGTTTCCCAACTGCCCACTGGCTATTTTGCTATTCTCGGCGTGCGCCCTCGAGCTTTGAAAACTTTTTTCTCCTCCACCTCACATCAGCGTCAACTTCGAGAAAAACCATCGTCATCATCATTTTGCAAAATGCGGCAACACCCTCTGCCTTGCCGTCGGCGGCGGTCGTCAAAATATCGCCTGAGGGCAATGAACGAGAATGAAAAACCCCTGCTGCCCCTGTTTGTTTGACCGAGAGCGCCTGCCTGGCCAGAGGCGAGAAGGAAACAAACGTTCGGTCATTCCCACACGTTTCGGATGGACACTCGGACATTATGCAAGCAACAGGAGGCTGCCTCTGGCCAGAGCCTTCACAGCTGTGGCCCACCAACGGCTTCGACGCTCGAATGCCCCTCATCCCATCTCCGTATAGGTCACGTGGAAGGCCAAATCGTAGGCATGTGTGTGTCGCCTTCTGCCGAAGCCGAGTGCCACTGCCGGAAGGCCTTTGACCGACGGTCAGTCACGCGCTTAACGGCCTTTTTTCTTTGAGGCTGGAAAAAACCTCGGCAGTGAAACCCTATTATTGGCGCTGAAAATAGATACTTTCCAGTGGCACTGGCCTTCATTGTGCCAAGTCAAATGCCAGATTTCACAACTGTACAGAACCCCCTTCCAAAAGCTAGTATTGTAAACTGTCATTTCGGTAGTTTATCACCACCAAATCAAACCATCAATCCATCTTTTTCAAACCAAAGTTTATATCGCGAAATGTGCGAGAAACAAATTGCAACAAGTCAACCCAAAACAATTTCGCTGAAAAAGCCATTAATCTTGTAATCACCGTTTTTTCCTACGTGCCAGCGCCCATAAGCTTCCATCGTTTTGATCGTTATCTCGAAATTGGGCGCTCCGACCCCCTAGTTAACACGAACTACCATCAGTGGGGGTACTGTACCTTCTCTGAAATCATTCGCCCATTGCGCGAAAATAAAACAACTGAAATCTGTGTCTGTGATCAAACCCGTCGAACCGAGGGGCGTCTTTGCAACATTTTTTAGATTCTACAGTTGCCAGGGGTCTGACCACCTCCGTCAAGACTTTGTGACCGCAACGAGGAACAGGGTCATCATGATGATAGTCGTCGTTATGTGGCGGAGGTTCGGAGGCCGCGATCGCGACCAGGGGCGTTGATTAATGGCCTCTGATGATCTCATCAGACGCGTTTGAGGGATGGGGGACGAGATGCTATCAGAAGGCGCGATCGGGAGTCCGCAATATCCTCGCGTGAAGGTCGACCTTGGATGACCTTTTGGGGTGAGTGTGAGGGTAGGGAGGGGGCGGAGCTTGGGTAATTGTGGGGAAGTTGGTATTTCCGATTGAGGGGGAGAGGTTTGGGAGGTATGTGGGTGGCTATAAGGGTCATTTTGGGGGGTTTTGAGTTAAACTGGAAATCGTAAGTTAAACTCTTTCATCATTTATGGGTAGTTACCATTGAAAAAGTACTGAAAAGTGACCATAGTTGTCCGCAGTAGATCTGACACACTTTATTAACCGCCTCAATTTACCTCAATTTGTCTCAAAACCCACTCCTTCCAACCTCTTTATCGCTTTATAACCCCATTAGATTGCCGTTTTCACCGTTTATGTCTCATCGAAGATCTATCTCATCCGCGCGATCGCGGCCGGCGCCATCGGAAATCCTATTCGCTATAAAGACTTCCCTCCGTTGACCGCCAGGTATTACTAACTTCCCAAAAAAGGGCCGCCGCCATTGCCGCCAGCCGATGCGAGATCCTCCTCAATCCGCTTTTTGTTCACGACCGCCATATTTCGTGCGCAGCTCGCGGTCGCCCAATTTGGTGACGGCCCATTGGGCAAGACGCCAATGACTGCCTGAGGCGCCCGTCGCCATCCGATCATCACGGTGTTCCACGCCACTACGTGAACAAGGCAGCCCCCCAGGATGGAAAGTGGGGAACAGGTTACGTCCCTCGCCCAGAGGCTGCTTTCCCGCAGCCCCAGCCACCAGCGTAGCCCTCTGTGGGTGATGATGATCACCATCGCCATCATCACTGCCCCTGACGCCTCGCAGAGACAGACATTTTTTGCAAGCCGTTCCTCCCATCGCCATAAGCAGTCATAAACGGCGGTTGTTCGCCATCAAATTTCGATCGGTCTTTTTGTGTAAAATGAAATTCAAAAAATGTAGGTATTGTGTCCTGAGGGCATGGACAAAGGCACCCCCATTGTGGTGCTTGCATAAACCCGACCTTATAAGACCGGTCCAAGTCGACGGCCGCCATTCTCCCAGGCAATCATAATTTGCTGCCTCGATGATCGCCAGAGGGGCGGGAGTTCCTCCCAACAAAAGGAGGCCTGCAACCGAACTGATAATTTGATTATGACTTTCTTTGGCTCTCAAGGCGATGATCGGTTCGCGCGAAAAGTGTCCGAAGAACCCATGGAAACTTGGAAGCGAGTTCCCTGCGGCCGTTTAACGACTCTCACTTCTCACTTTCGAACCGATTGTCATTAACACTTTGTTCATAGGTTTTTCAGTAGCCATTAAAGTTGTTTTTGATGTGGGCTTTTTGTTTAAGAAGGTTGTTAGTTGGAAAATGGCCAAAACTGGCATCAATTTTTAGATTATTAATAAACTGCCACTCGTTTACGATAAATTTTAACGAATTAACCACCGTATATCTTCATATTAGTATCGTAAACTGCTATGGTTTTTTTCAATATCTCAAAAAAGTACAAATTTCACATTACAATCGCCAATTTTAACTCCAATCCAAGCCTCGATTCATTAGCAACAAACCTTTTCCGCCAGGACTGACCGTCTCGCAGGCATGAGCCGGCACCACCGCTTCGTCGGACGACTTCAGCCCCGCCGGTGAAAACCGATTCATCGACGTTGTCATCGCCTCGACGATCGGCAGGCGAGATGGTGGTGCCTGTCGAATGACCAATCGTGATTCTTTCTGTCTTTGTGCCAGCCTCGGCAATGTGCAAAACGAATCGGACAATGGGTGGTGAAAATGCTAAAAACTTTTTTTTCGAACGCCTTTTTTATTTTTGTAAAAACTGTTCGACACTCTAGCTGTAGCTTACATCTTAAATGTTACATTTTTTGTATATTTTTAAACTGTTTTTTCTTCGAACCCGTTAAGCCCCCCAAAAACCATGCATACTATTTCATCATGACTTCCCGATGTACAAACATAAAGCCATTCCATTCAAAATTCCACCTCTCATGATCGTTATCACTTTTTTTCGAGACTCATGCCCGTCAAAAGTCGGGTACTGATCGCAGTGTCCACTTCCAGAACCCCATGTTCCCCTTCAAAACGGGGTCCCAACGGAGCGAGGGTTCCAACTTCCAGCGAACCGATGAGATAACGGACGCCGCCGCGCCTCTCCTGACCAATGGCTCTCTCGTCAGAACTTTTTTCTTGTCAAAGGAAAAGCGAAGAGTGAGATTGATAGCAAACAGGCGTGAGTCCGAGAGGGGGCCTCGAGGGCGCGTGTTTTGCTGTCAACTTTTTGATAAACAGCTAATGCTGTTCTGTTTGACCAGTGTCCACTCGGTCGTTCTCGGGGTGAGGCGGACGAGCGTTTCCGGAGGGGAGTTACGGGGCGCGTTTGAACAACGAACGACCTGAGGGGTGTGATAGCGATGGATGGATGATGGGGAAGGTAGTTGGCAAAAAAATAGGGGTGGTTAGGGGTTTTTATGGGGTGTATAGTTGGTTTTTAAACTGGTGACCGGACGTGTTTTTTTTAAAATGGCAAAATTTTTTGTTTGTAAAGTTCCATTAAGAAATGGCTTTATGCTGATTAGCGTTTTGAAACTGACTTGCTTTCTATAAAGTTGTGGCCACACAGAATCCACTCACCCCCACCAACCTGGCAAGCCTCACCCATCGCACCTTGTTGTCACTTCCGCTTGGCCCCAGCCTCTCCCATCATAGTCCCCAACTTCCCAGCTGACAACAAGAGCAAAGGGATTCCCTGAAGGCCCCCCTCGGAAGCGGGCCGCGCGCGCATCCATCACTCCAGGTAGATGGAAAAAAGGGCCCCAGGAAAAGAAAAAAAACCGGTCGAGCGTCGACGGATCGCCACCTCTCCCCCCGAAGCAAGCATCACTGGCCAGCCGACCGTCACTCGCCGACTTCCGGAACCCCCTCCAGGCGCCAGTCGCGTGTGTTGACTCACGCACTCGACGAGAACGAGGACGTCAAACACGGCGCGCGCCCGCGCGACGCGCAAAAGCAAGAGCACACTCATGGCTTTGCCTCGAGGCCCAGTGCTTTCCCCGCAAACATCATCATCACCCCGAAGGCTATGCCTGCCTTCAAGGAAACAGCAAAGTAGATGGGGGGAGCCACAATCAGTGCTTTGTGCAAAGTGGCCCGATGCCTCCAGGCATTTTGCTTTTTTTTGTTTCTTGCAACTGTATTTTGTAGCATTTTTATTGAGTCATCAACTGACCCATCCACACCCATCATGACGATTGAATAATATTTACCGGTCAGAACCGGCGTCATTTTCGAGTAATCCGATTTTCACGGACGTGTTTTATCGCAATTTTGGATGTGCATGAAAGTGTCAATAATGACCGTGTTTTGATTTGACCAAAAACAGCTATCTTTTTTTGTAAACTGGCTGAGGTGATAGAATAGGCGTTGTCAAAAGTCGGTCAAACAAAAGGCCCATTTCAACACTACATTGATAATTTATGCACATTTTCTCGATTCGATTTAGGGTCCGGTTTAAAACTTTGAATCACTCAACCTAGAAAGGCGTGAATGTTAAGCGTGTTTGAAAACTGACGTGATTTGTGGCTTTGGTGGGCAGTGAAATGTTTTGATTTGATGAAACTTTTGTTTTCATTAACAATGAAGTTTTAAAATTTGCCGGAAATGGTTATTATTAGCCAAAATTTGAACACGTTGTATTTTTAGTTTTTAAAGTGTTGCGTAGATTAACTCAATGTTTCGAGAAAAAAGAAGTTTAAGTTAATCAAACTCCGCCCACTTTGTAATTTTAAAAAGTTTTATTTGCTAAACTGTGGCCCAGTGGAGAATGTTTTTTAATTTCTGTTTAAAATCCTTAAAAATCACATTTGGTCATCAAGCTCCGCCCCTTTTGTACGTGAAACCCAACTTTTTGCGTGATTTGCATACAGTTATCGTTTCCCTCAACTTCTATCTTATCATTACCGTATTTCAGCCGCTGCCCATCTATGTGATTGGCCGATCTCAGTCGTCTTTCATCTCACTTTTTTTCTTCAACTGCCAATTGACAAACTGTCTTTCAACGCTTTTCAAGGCCATCTACGGTCAGCTACTGTAACTGTATTTTCTTGGCTTTGCGCATCTTCTTTTAAACGCCACGTCCTTGGATGTTGCAACTGTTCTTCCTGTTTATTACTACTATTATCACTGAGAATTGACAATGTCAACAGCTTCGGACACTGCCTCCGGGCAAGGACCACCAAACTATATGGATCCATACTTCACTGGAGACGGCTTCGACGGACTTGGGACCGCAGAGATTTACAGCATGCTCTGCGATGACCAGCAACAATTAGATGGGGGTTTTGGCGGCATTGTGAGTTGGACTTTTTTTGCTAAACTGATCTCGATATTGTCTTCGAAATTTTGATAGAAATTTATTTTTGATTAAACTGTCAAGCGATCGTTGATTTTGAAATTTTTAACTAAGAATTGCAATTTTTTAAATTAAAAATAAGTTTAATTTGCAGGATGACCTCCAACTGACAGCCGATGCCTACCTGTCTTCTCTGACCGAATCCGGCACTGCGAGCGCTGATTCTGCCATCTTTTCGGCGAATAGTGGCACTGCTGGGCCGCCATCACCCTCAAATACTGCTTCTTCGGGGACAGTACCACCAACATCGCCTGGAGGCACCAATGTCCAGGCGGCCGATGCCCCTCCACCACCATCGCCTGTGGTCATCGACCCTAACGAGATTGACAAGATCAGTGTGACATTGGAGAAGAATCAACAGTGCCGATGCAAGAGCTGTAACAAGCTTTTCAACTCGGTGTGGTATTTGAAGCAGCATGCTGTCAAGCACAGTAATGATCGACCATTCAAGTGCAAATTTTGCTTGAAGGTGGGTTTCATTTTGATTAAAAACATACAAAACTGGTCGCGTAATATCAAGTAACCGAATTATTGTTTTCAGACCTACAAATTTCGTTCAAATCTTTACCAACACAAATGCCCCGAACGAAATCGCCAACTTGGAGGGCCCAATGGCATCCGAAAACGCTTCTACACTCGAGGGATCGCGTATACGGAGGTCCCGAAGCCTGATGGAGCTGATGGGCCGGCTAATGGAGAACAAACTGGTCTCAACGCGATTCAGGCACTCGATGGAGTGAATACCAACATGGAAAATACGCAACCATTCAACCCTGATAACGGCTTTTCAAACGGCTTTGCAAACCAAGCTCCGCCCCAAGCCCCGCCTCCAACCCAACCAATTCCACAGTTTGAGTTAATCCCGGTCGAAGCCCCGCCCCTTCCACAGCCAGAGAATGTCGTACCGAAAGTTGAGGTTCCGCCATTGGTGCCCAATTCGATTAGGGTCAAACAACTGGATCCGGCTTTCATTGAGGACTATTTGCAACGAAAGAAACACAAAGTAATTGTTTAAAATTAAACTGTAGGATTTTGCATTATGTTTTTCAGCTCCACACGTGCCGGAAATGCCGCTTCCAATTCCCGTCCCGTGCCCATCTCGCCGCCCACATGACAGCCCACAATCTCGCGGATGCTTATTGTTACTGTTGTCCGCAGTGTCCCCAGAAGTTCACGACTGAGCAACGACTTCTGAAGCATCTCGAGCTCCATGCAACCATCCAGAGTCCAGTGCCGCACTTTTGCCGTCAGTGTGGAGGTGCTTTTAGATCACAATTGGCCCTGCGGCGCCATGTGGATCAGAGTCGGATTTGCTACAGCTATCCGTTTGGTGAAAAGCCTAAACTGGTACGACCTGTAACTCTGTTGTCGATTTTACATATTTCTTTCCAGATGACATCGCCCTTCCAACTCTACGACCCCTATTCGTTCATCGAATCCGACGACGAAGGCGACCAACACTCCGATAGTGTGAGCGTGAAGGAACTCGCCGCCGAAGTCACCCGTCACAATCCGACGACGGATTCTGGGGTTGGATCCGATACTTCTTCGCATACGACCTCGCCACGGCAGTTGTTCAACTTGCTGGAGGATGAGTTTGATGAAAAACTGTTGGATGATCAATCGGAACAACCAGCACGGAAACGATCAAAGAAAACATCAGAAAACAGCAGTGAAGATGCGGATTCTGGCTTCCGAAGCAGACTCAATTCACATGCCAGTTGCTCCCCATCGTCAAGTGCGTTCAGCATGGGCAGTGCTTCGCCGCCTGGAAGTTCGACTGGAACTGGAAGTCATCGAACGACACCCCCAGGGCATGTGGACTACAGTATGCCTGGGCCCAGTGGAATGGGGAATAGCTGTTTTTCGGGGGCGAGGATGTCGGAAGCTGGGGGCTCTTCGATGCCGTCGATGAGTTATGGAGAGCTTAGTGTTGAAATTGGAAGTGACCATTTTTTTGATGAGCTTTCTCACGATGACGGATCGACAATCACGGCAAAACGCGGAAAGCTGTTGGATCGATTCAAGTTGACCCTGCTGAAACCATCAATGCCCATCAGTCTTCCAGAACTTGAATCAGAAGAAGTTAGCAGCCCGTCATTTTCATCATCTGGAAGCGGCGAAGCGCCCATTGCCACCCCACCACCACCACAATCTGATCATGTCGAGCTACCATGTCTAAAGTAAGCTTTCAAAATATAAACTGTAGATAAATTTTTTTTTAGAGCCATCATCGCCGTCTTTCTCGACACCTTGATCAAACTAGCTTCATCTTCCGTATCTTCAAATAGCAAAAACAGTGACCATTGTTGAACACAATTACTATTTTCCAACTATCCCGAGTTCTTTCCATCTTTAAACTGATTTTTTCTGGTCTTTAAGATATGCGTCTTTCACCCCGTAAAGATACTTATCCCCCTCCCTCGCTCCACGTCCACTACACAAATACTCAAACTTTCAAATTCATGTGTCTTTCAACCATTGTTATATTATTCCAATCTGCTTTTTGTTGTTTGCCCTCATTCTTTCACCACCTACCGCAGCTCATCCAACCACAATTACTCCCATGATCTTCAAATTAGCCTAAAGACTAAAGATTTATTGAGAAAGCACCGTTGTTAGACTGATTAGATAAATTCACTCCATGTACCCACATATATACACAAAAATGGTAAACTCGTTAAAATTATATTTGTGATATACCTTATTTTATATATTTTAAGCCATTAGACATTGTAATCTGTCTATTGATTATGATTGCCATTTATCGTTAAAATAAATCCATGACTTATGCGATTTGGGGGTTTTAAACTGCTCAGCGTCCTTGATAATATAAATAGATCAACTTTGAAAAACATCTTTTAACATTTTTTTAAAACGTTTGCTGGAAATGCAGAGCAACGGAGGGCGGCTTATGTAAATTTGTTGCATATTTGCATAAAAATAATGCCATTGGTTGTTATTCCGTAAAACTGCATTTGATTTTTTTCGACTCAGAAAGCAGGATCATAATACCTTTTCCAACCATCTGAAACACTTCACAAAGTGAAACCCCAAAACAAGCTAAACTCAATCAGAATTTTCAGGAACGATGAAACTGTTATTCTTGATCTTCTTCGGTCTGATAATTATGGCAACCGCCGGAAAACAAAAAAGCGGTACCCAGTTCGTTAAACGTATCAATTTGGATGAATGTCTCATGTGCGTGGAGAACTGTTATTGTGAAGCAGGCAAAAGTTATTGCCGCCCAGTTTACAACATTGTGCCCTGTGTTCAACGACGTCGGTTTAATTTAGACTCACTAAAAGCCAAATTTTATCAGTAATTTTTGCTTACAATAAAAACTGGTATTCGTCTGTACTTATCTTTCATGCCAGTTGTCATGGCGGGTGTACATTTTAAACTGGAATCTCTTAGTCTGTCGCATATACTTTACCCGTGGCATATCAGGTTTTTATCACCATTTCAGCTCAATAGCAATCCCATCGCCATGCATTTCAAACATTGTAAAATTTTAATGAATAATTTTGTACAATGTTTTTGAAATGTTTTAAAGATGTGAAATTAATATTACAAATGTGATCACATAAAAGCCGGGCAATTAGTTTCAAATTAGTTTAAATAGACTTTTCATAGAGGCAATTAAATACGTGCAGCACGTATTATAAATAGTACAAAAGCAGCTAATAGACGCAGCTAAAATCACTCTTTTGCCTACCAACCATGAAGCTGTTACATGTCGTCTTTATTATATCTCTTTTGATGGTTTGTGTTACTCCTACTACAATCAAAAGAAGGAGAAATAGGGACTACTGTTATCGATGTGTGAGATTTTGTGAATGCGAAGCCCCGCCCGACGACAGCCACTGGTTAATTAAGCTCACGCATATTGAATGCTATCGGGGACCAGAATACCGAGAAGTCCCGTGCGATTGCATTGGCGATGATTGTTTTCACTAATTCAATCTTATTGTTAAACTTTGAGTGACATGGTATTTGAAACATAAAAAAAAACTGTGTTGACCTATCGAGTAACTAGCCAAAAAGGCAAACTACGCAGCCAAGTTATGAACAAACTGTGTGTAACTGTTGGTAGGAAACAAGAAGAAATCGAAGATTCCAGAACCTTCAATCGATCCATCATTGGGATGTTTGGCGAAGTTCGTCAAGCATTTGGATGTGGACAAGGACTTTTTTGAACGTGCCCGGAGAGGGTGGTTGATGCACGGAACACTTCTTGAAAGCTTTTGCCGCATACCGTAAGATGCTCCAGCAAACTTTGTGCTACACAGAGAAAGCCCTTCAAAAACATTATATTTGCGCGGACGAAAAGTTTCCTATCCGATCAATACTATCCTAACTATTGCAACCATTGTCATAAGTACCATGGTTACGTGTGTCCGTATTGAAATGTGCCGATTGATGCACCGGCATGTTCCGAAACGTGTTATACGAAACGTACATTGTTGATTGTAATGGACTCGCGTATGCTTACAATAGCTACAAAGAAAATGATTCAAGGCCTAAATGCACTCTTTGCGGCAAAAATAGCCTTCGTGATAAGGCTTTGTGTAAAATATGTTCGGATGCTGAGACGATTGTGAATGAACAACAAAAAGTTATGTTATGCCTTCTCGCAACTATGGCCACAACGCAAATTATTCTTCTAAAAAACCCAATTTGTCAGGTAAGAATCATTACAATCTAACTATCATTAACAATCAATCAACTTAATGCCTTAGGACCCAGTGTTTCGATAAGTGTTCCTCTGACCACAAATGCTCGACTTGCGGTTCACCGGATTATCATCGCATCATCCGCCCAAATGATGAGACCCCAAACCTTGCGGCCTCACCGTGCCTGACCATCCCCAAAACTGGAAATTCCATTGTATATTCGCCCAGTAATTCTTCAAAACTGCAGGTATATCTAGCATCAATTACGTATGAAAATGTTCTTCTTTTGAATCGACCGATTGCACACAAAAAAGCGTAGTAGAAAGTTTACGCCAGACGTAATGTTCCTAAAGACTACGCCAGGGTGTCGTCGAAAGATTACGCGGGCCGTAAACTTTCGACTACGAAAACACGCGAAAGTTTACGCTGCGCGTAATGTTTCAACTACTTTGTGAAAGCTTACGCCGAACGTAATGTTCCTAAAGTTTACGCTTTTTTTTGTGTGTGAAAGCATCAACATTTACTGTTATCATCGTTGATTCTTGTGTTGAAACCGTCTGAAGCATTGCCTGCCACCTCTTACCCTTCAATGATTGTACAAACGCTTTGCAGATTCTTGAAACGTTAGGCAATTGTAATGCGTATTTAAGCGCTATGGCATGATAATTCAAACCTTGCTGTCTTTTATATTTTTTGATTTTTAATCATGAAATTCTTTCACGTTTGTATCTTCGTTGCGCTTATGCTGGCCTTGGTTATTGCTGCTGATACCAAGAATCAAACGGAGTATATCTGTTGCCGATGCGTGGATAGGTGTGAATGCATCCAACCAGGCCCTATTACATGTTTTTTGGGGCCAGAATGGAAAAGAATCCCATGCAATGAATGTGAGCCCTGGGATCGTACGTGCCATCGTCATACTCGAGTAAACGGAAAATATGTTTGATACGGCAATGTCCAACTTACAAAAACTTCAATGTCTTTTATACCATTTTTACTCTCAATTCCATAATAACCATTGTTTGAGTAAAAAAATTAACATTGTTTGGAAAATATAATAAAATATGTATTATAAAAATTGAACTTATAAACGCAAATCACGGAAAACCCGTAATAAAGCTGCTCTCGCTGTTATCACTTCTGGCGATGCCGATTGCCACTTTAAAGAAAAAAAATAGTCTTATATTAGTTATTGTTTAACGTCCGCATGACTTAAGTATTGTGAATACACGAACTACGTAAAAACGTTCTCTTCTTATGAATCGGTTTCGAACAAAAGCAATAACTGATGTTATCACGAGTTATTTCTGCAATGGAGCCGCCGGTAGTGATGCGTTCATCGTCTTTTCTTCTGATGACTGTACAAACGCTTCCAAGTTTCTTGAAACGTTCATGGATATATATAAACTCTGTATGGAATGCTATTGTGATTGACTCAGTGGCCTATCTTACATTGTTGGTTGCTAACAATGGAATTCTTGCACATATGTGTCGTCGTTGTGCTTCTGATGGTCTCGGTTGCTGTTGCTGATACGCAGGATCAGACGCAAGAAAAGTGTTGGCAATGTTGGGCTAATTGTGAATGCATCCAACCAAGTCCCATTGTTTGTATTGTCGGGCCATTTTGGGAAAGGATCCCGTGTCAAAGATGTTCCGACTGGGACCAAAAATGTAAGCGTTATTCTCGCCAACATAGTCTCTATTATCCTTGGTTTGATGCAGAAATAATACATTTGTGATGTGGTTGGATGGCTGATAAAATTAAATACTAAATATTTACCAAACGACAAGTCTATTGGTATCGTCTGATTGTCTGCTATACAATACACTTATTATTAAAATAAATACTTGTCCATTGTTTAAAAAGGATTGAAAATAAACTTCACGTAAACACAAATCAGGAATAAACTGGAACAACTTTTTTTTCTTGTTGGTTCTACCGACAATGAGGAGTAGCTGATCATGTCATTTGAAACAATAAGCACTAATTATAATGACAGAAAAGATGAAGGTTTCGAATTGTCCGTTTGGCTTCAAATTAGTGATTTTTAATGGTAGTTGTTTCTTATTCTCGAATGAAAGGCCTTGCCTAAACGATTCACTAACACACGAAAAACAATGTCAATTAGCGCAAAGATTCATACACCTTATTGTACACACACGATTTACATAAAAACATTCTCATTTTTTTTTATTTCACACGATTTACGTAAACATTTTCGGCTTCATCAAAAAACAATAATTGATGTTATCATGGGTGAACCTTGTGATGGAGCCGATGTGTTCATTGACTTTCCAACTGATGACTGTAAAAGGGCTTCGCAGTTTCTTGGAACATTCTGACGTTTCCGGTAGCATTGAATTATATATAAACTGTGCATGGGATGGTGATGTGATTGACTCTGCCGTTCTCTCTACAGTATTGGTTGCTAGCCATGAAATTTTTGAGCATATCTAGCATCGTTGTGCTTCTGATGACTTCCATTGCTACCGGTCGTATTATACAGGACTGTTGGCAATGTGTGGATGCTACCCCCCGCCATCCATCCATGTTATTGGGGGCCGTGGTGGGAAAGAATCCCGTGTGATAGATGTGCCGACGATGACTATCATTGTAAACGTCACCCCGTTTTCCCATATGGCGCTCTTCCCATACGTGTTAACTTAACGGATGGTAATATCTTTGTAATGTTGTTCGATGAATGATAACGTTTACGTTTTTAGTAAAAGACAATGTGGGCTCTGTTCTTCCAACTTCCTACGATCTATAACTGACGCGTCAATGACCAACTTACAAACGCTTCAATGCTTATTATTATCCTTTTTTTAGTTATAGAATACACTTATTATTGAATATAAAGCATACCTATTGTTCCCAAAGCTTATATATATATATATATGAACTTTGTGTAAGCACAAACAAAGTAAACCACCATGAAGCTGTTCTTGCTGTTGTTTCTCCTTGCAATGCTGGTTGCCACGCTGGCGTTTGGCAACAAAGTTCTACGTGATGTCCGTATACCACGAACTACCACAACTGATCCTCTCAGCAAACCATACGATAAGTGCTTTGTTTGTATCAACTGCTGCACACCGAACAGGAGAAAACAAAGCGGCAGATTACCACCGAGAAGAGAAATACCTTGCCGTCGTTGCCGGAACCCAAGAGAAATCGGCGGCCGTTCTGTCATGTGCAGCAATAATAATCACTAAGAAAAACGTCGAATATGAAGAATACTATGACTTAACTTAATCTGTTGTTTTAATAAAAATAAATTTTATTGAAAATATTATCAAACAAGTGTAGTGTACTGTATGAGAAAATAACTACATTAAAAAACCAAGTACCGATTGATAATTGAATTGTATATTTCCTCTGTTTAGCCGGGTTAGTCCCAATTATTATTTTCCAGTATCGTCATTGGTCAAACAATAAAAGTTTTTATATTTATTATGAGCATTCTTTTGCAAAGTTTGATATCAGACCAATTGTTATCATAGAACCATGCTCATTGTTTGGCGAGTATAAAACAAAGGAATAAAATCATTTTCATTAGTGCTCAAAACGCAAGTTCGCCATGAAACATTTGCTTTTATTTCTCATTTTAACAATTTTTGTTGCTACAACCATCGCTAGTGAGTTTGTGAAAGTCCGAATTTCGCCAACTGATAGGTGCTATGTTTATATTCGTTTATGCGGATGTAGACCTCGGTGCAACCACCCACCTATACGCAGACAAGTGCCGTGCAACCAGTGCCAAGCTCCAAGAAGAATTTCACACCATGAAGTTCTATGCAAGGGAGTAGTTCGCCGGAAAAGTGGTGTTGTGAACTGTCTTTACGCGTGAAAGAAGAAAGTTGACCAGGCCGTTTAATTTGTGAAATAAACGTGATTTGAAACGTTTTATTAAGCCACGTATACCCAGACACATTGGTTTCGAAGACCAACAAACAAACCAACAAAAGTAATTGGATTTATCCATACAAAAGGAGAAGTCTCGACTAGAAGCTCATCAACAACTGTCACTGTTTGAGTCATCATGAAGTTGCTGCGTGTATTCGCCTTCCTGATGGTCCTTACCGCTGCCACCATGGCCAGTGGCAATGAAGCCCGTGTTAAAAGACGCATGGTTAAGTCGATTACCTGTGTCAGATGCTTGACTAATTGTGAGTGTATTCCCGGCATCGGGTATGCAATCTGCAAAAGACTCAAAATCGATTATAAAACAGTGCCATGTACCAAGGCCGTATACAGCCAAAAATTTTATGGGGGGGGGGCATAGTAAGGGGGGACCAAAGGGATTTTTTCGGAAAAATTTTTTGAGCGATTTTTGAAAAGT
>KB455022.1:192118-212842 GCA_000341325.1 Panagrellus redivivus
TATGTAGCTACAGTAATGAGTTTGAATAAACTGTAATTTCTGCGAAGAATAAGAAACTGTCTACCATAATGCGTTGGAAAAGCGGTATCCAAATTGCACTAAAAAACTGAAATTTCATAAAGCTTTTTTGCCGACGACTAAACCATAAAAAGATTTCTGATCTTCTCTAACTAGTCGTGAGTCGTAACGAAAGAAGTCATACCCAGATGCGATACGAACAATCTCAAATATGCTCTGATGTCCAACATTACTACCATCTATCCTACGGCTAACGGTCCCACACACAAACAGAGAATTAGTATATGACGTATTGATTGCGTCCATTCTGGACTTCCCCAAATGGCTTTTTCGCTCATAATAGGCCACAAATAGGTACGCACCTAGTGCTCCGCCCAGCCTTTGGCCATTCCCTGCGCGGCTAATGTCGGCTTTAAAAGCGTCGACCAACATTCTGGACCTCAGTCTTACCTAAACAGCCCAAGCACCATGGCCGCCACTACTTCTACTGACATGTCTACTTTGAACACTGCTCTCGATAAAATCTCCAACATCAAGCTTAAATGCAAGGATGGCAAGCTCGTCACCATCAGTAAGCGTATTATTCGTGAATCTGAAGTTTTGAGCCACAATTTCTGTAAGTTTTAACAATTTAAACTATTTACGAGTTGTATATGATTAGCAATGACCTTCTAAATAATACTAAAACGCGCCATTTCAGCCGTTGTGGACGAAGTCGAACAAACGATCCCCCTGCCCGACATCCACAGCACCGTCATGAAACAGATCGTGGCCTTCTACGACCTCATCGAAGACGACAGCGAGTACGTGCCTCCGTCTAAATATACCGACCGTCCCACGAAGGACCATCCGGGCGTCGGCTTCTTCAGCAACTTCACCGTAGAGGAACTGCAGGCCCTCACACACGCGTGCGGCTACTTGGACATGCCCCGTCTACAGGACTTTATCCTGTGCCACATGATCGTGGACATCATTCAGGACCGCGAAATTAAAGAAATCCGTGAACGAGGCATGATGAAGACGGACTACACGCCGGAAGAGGAAGCCGAATTCGTGAAGCGTCACGAGGCTCCCATCGAGGTCGTCCAGCCACAGTAAACACATCTAATTGATGGTTTTTTGTAAATTTTGTTATCATTTTCTTAAGTAATATAAATAAATAAACATATTTTTGGTTGGTAAACTGAGCAAGTTGGCCGAATTAAATATTAAATTTATTAAAAAATACGCTTAAAACTGCTCGAAACTTAAACTAACCAACAAAAAACCACTTTTCAGTCATCAGCAAAACCGGGAAACTCGTCAGAATCCGCCAAAACCTCGCAATCATCCGCCTCATCCATATTTTGTGTGTCCAATTCAAGTTTAATCCCGGCATCGTCGACGCATTCCTTCGAGATTCGCGTCAAATTGGCTGTAACGAGCTGCTTCAGGCATTTGTCGGCGGACTTTTCGATGATTCGGACCTGAAATGTTGATTTGAAACATAAACTGGCCTCGGCGTTCGTTGTTGCTGAACCCACATCATTATCAAAATCACTTCCACCCAGCGCCCGCGCAACTGTCCCGGCATGGATTCCGATTTGGTGTTCGACAGCGTCCGAAAGGAGCTTCTTTCGCATGACTTTGTTGTCGATTCGGATGGCTTCGTCGACGACCTTCTGCATGGATTGAATGTCCAGCAATTTGCATCGGTTTTCTACGTTGCCGGAAGCAAGGGCCTTCTGGACGAGATCCCCGAGGGATTGGAAGCCTTCGCCGCCTTCTTCGGTGACTACGAAGGGGTTGGCAGGGTCGAAGTCGCGTTCGCCGAGGTCTTCTTCGTCGCCATCGACGTTTCGGACACGCTTGATCATGATGAGATCGGCGGGATTGGCGACTTGGTCCTTGAAACGGTAGCCAAAGTTTTTGTTGACTGGCTGAAATGGGGGGTTGAAAACTGGAATAGTATTGCTCCCGTGTAGATGCCTTACAGGGATATTGGTCCATGCTCCGGAATAGACAACTTTGAGCCGCATCCTAGGAAGGTCCGGCTGTTCCGGGCCACGGGTGGCTGCTGCTTCTTGGAGCATTTCCTTGATCTTGTCTTCGATGATTCGTTCATCCTGGAAATGGGTTCGGGTTACTGTAATTTGGAAACTGATTGACTTACGGGCTCCTTTTTGCCACGCGTATTGGACTTGTGAATCCGGGGATTCGGATCGACTTTGGCCAGGATTAGCTCTTCATAGACGACTTGTCTGGTCCGTCGGAGGGGAACTGGCGTCATCTTGAAGGTTGTGTCTTTGATTTCGACGACTCCGACCTTCTTGGGAACGGCCTCATCCGGGCAGATGGAAGTCGCGACCGTGGAGCCGGGCTGGACGACGAAGACTTCGCCACGGTCGGACGCTTCGAATTGTTCGGGCTCTGGAATTCCATTTGGATAACTTTTTATATAAAAACTGAGGCAAAAGCATACCAATGCGACACTCATGTTCATGCCCCCAAATGACGAGATGGAAAAACGAAGGAATCAGATTCATCGGCAAATACTTCCCCGTAGACCTTGTAGTCGACCTTGGAGGCCGGTTCTGATGGACCACAAAGATGGAAAAGTACTCCTCGGGGTTGGGTGGCCGCTTGAATTTGATCTTATTCGCTGGAAAGGGGAAATTTATATATAAAATTCAAAAGAAAACCAACTTTGCAATGCCCTCGCGAGTCGATCATCATTCTGGCTGCCGATCCCGTAGAGAGCAATCTTCGTCTTGCCGTGCTCGCCCTTGGATAACAAAAGCGGGACGACTTCCATTTTGTCGAGATTCGTGAACTTGCCGAACAGATTGACAAGGCCCCCATCGTGCAACAAGTCCAGCGCCACCAGCCCTTTCCCGGCGAAATCGTCATGATTGCCATGGATGCTGAACACGGGCATCCCAACATTCAAGTTAGGGTCCTCATAGTTGGCGATTTGGAACTGGCTCCCGCTGAAGATCTCCGACGGCTCCGAATCGAGGCGCAAGTCGACGGGGCGGTTCGACAGACAGTGCTGACGGAACAGCGATTTGACTCTGTGCTCGGTGAAGCGGGACGGGACGGCTTCATGGTAGAGGTCGCCGCCTGGAAGGGAGGAAGTGATATCAGTGGATCGGGAGGGGAATCAGAGGGGTAGCTCACCGAGAAGAACGAAATCAACATCCTGTTTGACAGCGTGCTCCAAAACCTCTTCCAACCCGTCAAAAGAGTCATTCCCGATGACGGCCTTGTTCTCGCCATACCCGGCATGGATGTCTGAAGCGACGAGGAAGCGAATCGAGTCCGACATGGTGGCGGGGATTCGGATTCAAAGGCGGCTGATCGGTCAGTTGAATTCGAAGGCGGGAAGAAAGTCAAAACAAAAAACGCAGTTCGGGACGTTTTGCCAACAATTGGCGATGTGAGCAAACTTCAAACAAAAATACCTTTTTTGAGCAAATTTTTGAAAAAAAAACTGTTCCTTCTGTGTTACTTGTACTTCCATATTAACAAAATTTATTCAAAACCATCCAAAAACTGGCCATGATGTTTTGACAAAACAAACTCATGCAAATTTGCTAGCTCCCACAAAATACCTAGGTGCCATTTCACTGTGATCAACTTTGTCATTAACATTTGTCAATGGACTTTGTTTCACAAACATGGCCAACTTTTTAGTTTTAACAATCCTGTTCTTTCTATCACTATATATTTGCTCTGCTGAACCGGAATCGAAACAAATGTGGCACAGGGCAACTTCAATTGAAACAATCGTGGACCCTCTTATCAGAAGCATTGCCTTCATTGACCACAGATGGCCACAATATGTGTACGTTTGAATCTTCAACAACTCTAAAATTGGAAGTTTGTTGTTTAAGATTTTTCAACCTTACCCCAGAAGTGCCAGTAATTCATTATTGCATACAGCATTTACCGAATTCGGGACGTAGAACGATGTTTGTCATACCAATACACCCGTCAGTTATCCCAAAAGATACCCCATACACGTATACCGAACTGGAGATCGCGAATGACACGGCTGGTTATGACATATTCAGTACTGTTAATTTTACTATAACTTATGTACCGTAAGTTTGATTTGACATTTAAATTTTATCGATTTTTTATATTACAGAGGCGATGACTTTTATTTCTATGGCCAAAGACGGCGACATAATCCGAGTCCATATGAACTTGCTACTTATTACGTTGAATTAGATGGAGACAGTTATTGGGTAGAATCGAAAAAAAAGGACGCGAATCATTCGTATACCTGGACGACGAGAATCGACGGCCTTCGTTATGACAAAAGAGGATGGCTTGCAAACTTGGTAAAACTGGTTTTTTTATAAATCAGTCAATTGAATTGGATGTTTTAGTTCTGCGTTCAAGTGAAAGCTAAAACATTACAGGGCGTGCAGATGCTAGGTTATGTGGGTTCTTTGAAGGCTGTTATTACTCAACTTGAACAACTTTTTCTAGCCCTGGGAAGAAATAAAGTTCAGAAGTGATCGTTATAATTTTCCATTGTTTAATGAGACGACAACGACCACAACTTCGACTACGACGACGACTACCACAACGACAACCACTACAGTTGGTGATAAGTTTACAATTTCGATCCAAGCATTAGCTGACTTCAGACGACAACAACAACCACAACGACAACGGCAACAACTACTTCTACGACGACAACGCTGCCACCGCCGCCGGTAATTACGGAGTTATTGTACAAGAAAGAAAGGAAGCCAATGTCAATGAAAACAAAGATTACAATTGGCGTTTCTGGCACGGTTGGCACAATTGCGGTTGTTTCGTTGATAGCGCTTTTGTGCTTAGTGGCATGGAAATTACGGCAGAGTCGGCTGAAGAAACGGGCGCTTAGGCAAAGCAACATTACGGTAAACTTTTTATTAAACTGAAACGTCGGTGGAGAACTTTTACATTAGGCCTATCCAAACACAAAAGTCTTCATCGGTGACAACATGGTCCAGAAGCACAGACAACGCGTCCTTACACCTTCACCAAGGAAGCGACACACGGCATCCCCACAATCAAAAAGTAGAACTGCTTTAAGGAATGCCATGTTTACGTCGAGGGCCGTCAGCCCTGCCGAGAGTCCAACTACAGAAGTAACAACACCGCAGAACGTGACATCGCCGGCGGCAAAGACGGTATTCAAAGCAAGGAAAGTGGTCAGACCGAAGAATGCAAAGACTTCTCCCGCGAAGGAAAAGGAAAAACAGAAGAGCCCGAGGGATTCTGCCACAGAGAGAACTGAGTCTATGGAAAATGAGCGGGTGGCACCGAAAAAGAATGTGTCTGAGAAGGAGAGCGAATCTGGGGAGCGAACGCTATAACATACATAAAACTGTTGTCTCTTAACTCGTTACATCTTCTTTTGAAGCCAAATTTCTTTTCTACATACACACTGTCATCCATTTTGATGATTCAGGCCAATATCAAAATGATCCTAAACGCAGCGAATTCATGCAAATAACTAAATTCCTCCAAAATAGGCCCCATTTAACCGCGACCATCTTTGCCATTGTCTAAACCCTTTGCCTAAAAATGGCCAACCTTTTAGTTTTCATGATCTTTTCTATTCTATCACTATGTATTTGCTCTGGAGGATCAAAATTTTCTTTGGCAACTTCGATTGAAACAATCGGGGACCCTCTTATCAGAAGCATTGCCTTCATTGACCACAGATGGCCTGAATATGTGTATGTTTCAATTTCAAACTAATCTAAAACGTTCCCTATTTTAGCTTTTTCAAACTAACCCCAGAAGTGCCAGTAATTCATTATTGTATATCTAGTAGATGGCAATCAGCAAATAGAACTCTGTTCGTCATACCAATACACCCGTCAGTTATCCCAAAAGACACGCCATACACGTATACCGAATTGGAGATCTATAATGAATGGCTGGCTAATGGTACAATCATTAATGTCTTATTTAACATAACTTATATACCGTAAGTTTGATTTGGCATTTCATATTTATCGATCTTTTTTATTACAGGGGCGATGACTTTTATTTCTATGGTCAAAAACGGAGGCAGAATCCGAGACCATATGAATTTGCCACTTATTACCTTCGATCGGATACTGGAGATACTTACTGGACGGAAACGAAAAAAAACTCGACTCATTCGTTCAGATGGTTGACATATATCAAAGACCTTAAGTTTGCCACTAGATGGCCTGTTGTAAAGTTGTATTTTTTATTAATAAGTCGGTTGAAAAAGATGTTTTAGTTTTGCGTTCCAGTGAAAGCTAAGACATTACAAGGCGTGCAGACAATTGGTTATGTGGGTTCTTTGAAGGTTGTTATTACCCAACTTGAACAACTTTTTCTAGCCCTGGGAAGAAATAAAGTTTAGAAGTGATCGTTATAATTTTCCATTGTTTAATGAGACGACAACGACCACGACTTCGACTACGACTACGACTACCACGACGACAACCACTACAGTTGGTGATGAGCTTCTGATTTCTATTCAAGCACTAGCCGACTTCAGACAACAACAACGACCACGACGACTTCCACAACAACAACACTGCCGCCAACGCCGCCAATTACCGAAATACTGTACAAGAAAGAAAAAAAGCCAATGTCAACAAAAACAAAGATTATCATTGGCGTTTCTAGCACTGTTGGCATCATTGCGGTTGTTTCGTTGATAGCGCTTTTGTGCTTAGTGGCATGGAAATTACGGCAGAGTCGGCTGAAGAAACGGGCGCTGAGGCAAAACAACATTACGGTGGCGTTTTAAACTTTAAACTGTAACATTTTTGTTAAGTTTAGGTCAATACAAAAGTCTTCATCGGTGATAACATGGTCCAGAAGCCCAAACAAGGCGTTCTTGATGCACCCTTGCCGAGGAAACGGCACACATTATCTCAACATTCCAAGACAAAAGCAACTTTGAGAACTGCCACGCTAACGTCACGAGCTATCAGCCCAGTGGAGACACCAACAAAGGAAGTTAGAACGCCGCAGAAGGTGGCATCGCCAGCGGCGAAAACGGGGGTCGAAGCCCGGAAAGTGGTTCGACCGAAGAAGGCAAAGAATTCTGCCGCCGAGGAAAAGGAGAAACGGAAGAGACCAAAGGAATCAGTCACGGAAAGAACGGAAGAATCTACAGTCGCTTCTGTTATGGCTGTTCCAGGGACATTGGATGAAGGATCGGCGAAGAAGGTGGACGACCAGTCGGCGGCATCGAAAAAGAATGCATCTGAGAAGAAGAGCGAATCTGGCGAGTGATCGCTATTGCTTTGGAAGCTTGTTTTTTGTATAATAAACTGGTTGCACTGCACTTGTGTTGTCGTCTTTGTAGGTAAATTTTTGACGATATGGCCTAGAAAGGCAAGCCGGATTCGAATATGTAAATTATCGGAGTTATTAAAATCACTTCTCATCGATTGAGTTTTTACTGCGTAAACTGCCATGCTTTTTACTTAGATGCAATCTCACAACGTCAGAAAAGCACCATAATAAAACTCCAACTTGCCGCCCAACAGTCCCACTGCCTTTCGCAAATGCCCTCAGAGTTATGTAGGCCCGCAAAACATCGCTCATTTACAACCCATTTGTGCCCATTCCGACCATCTGGAAAGATAACGCAACCCAAATCGTATCCAATGTCGACCATTATCTCTAATTCATGCCCCAGGTACGGTGAATCACCGATAAGGTGCAAAAACGACACCCCTGAGACCAATCTTTTCCGTTATCGCCGCCACCAATGATCACACTTTTCCCTTTTTTTAAACAAAAACGTCCAAAAACATCAAAATCGGCCCATCCCTCCCTTCTTGGTTTGACTGCCTTTATTCATTTTCCATTCAAACACATTGCTCCAACGACGACTCTGTTTATTTCCCCGTCGGCGGCCAGCGTGATTCATTGTATCGATATCGGGGAAGAGTGCGCCAAGGCGAACGTCTATCAAAAGACGACTTTGCGGCAAAGCTATCACATTTGCCCGTCTTTTGATTAGCTGTTTTTCTTACGGACGTGTACTTACGCTTGGCCGTCTGTCAATCAGTTGAATTGGGGTTGATTTAGTTGTTTTTTGGGGGCGTTATCAGTAAAGTTGACGGTTAAAACTGTATTTCAGTAGGTGGATTTGATCCATGAGTGGTTTTGAATGGAATAGTATAAACTGTATTCGTTTCGTTAAAAAGTTAGAACAGAATTGTATCGCAGCGGCTTACAGTGCGCCCATTCTTTACAACAACTTGGGTTTTGACCTCGTGCGTTCGTCGGCACGGCACATCCATGCGCACATATGGCACACTTGTGTTTGACCCCTCCGTGTTGGTCCGACATTGCCCGGTAACGATTCCCCGCCTTGGCCAACGGCGCCTGTCCTTGCAGTTTGGGGAGAGCTGGGCTTTTCGTGACTTGCCGCGTGCTTGCTTTGTTCCTCGTTGGGTACCATAGAAACTGACCAATCTTTTTCACAAGTTGCGTAGTCATTTACTCGCGTCCCATTACCCTTATAACATAGTCAATTTAACATTTTAGCAACCAAAACCGATTCCAAAAATGGGTAAAAAGAAGATGTTAACGGCGGAGCAGAAGGCCGACCTCCTTCTCCCCGTCACTAGCGTCTCCAACGCCGCTGCCAAGTATCGTGTTTTCGCGTATATCAACGAATACACGGAAAAGGTGACCCCATTTCATAAATTTATGGTCATCTAATCTTATAATTGACTTTAGGTTGAGTGTAAGCGTCCAGTTAGTACCGGCGTTGAGATCGAGGACTCATGGGAACGCCAAGATGGCACGCTTTTCGTCCAAATGTTTCTGGATAACAATGAAGCTAGGTCGAGAATCAATCAGCGAACCTCGTTGGCCCTCGTCCAGCGTAAGGTCCCGGATCATTGGGGCGTTGTCACGGAGATTGACCAACTTTTGATCACCGTGCGAATTGGGAGCCATTTCGAGCTCAAAGATTCGTATTATCGAAATGTAAGATAATTTTTATAAGATTATGGGTTAAACTGACGTGGGAATAATTGCAGGCGTTCAATCTCGAACTCACTGAGAATCGAAAGGGGTACACCAATCAATATGACGCTATTTCAAAGGTTGAAAAGTATGAAAGCCTTCATGACAAACTCATGTATACGGTATGTTTAAAAGTTAAAAGAAAGTGTTCAAAACTGGAATATAGGTTCCGGACGTCGACTTCGATCTGGCTGCTTTCAATAAGCTGTCGATCTCCGAACCGACAATCACAGCTACACCATCTGAGAAGCCTCTAGTCAAGCTGAACCCTGAGCAAGAGCGTGCCGTCCAGGAGATCACGAAAGACACTGATACGACTTTTGTCTTGTTCGGCCCTCCCGGAACCGGCAAAACATCGACCCTCGTTGAAGCCATCGCGAAGTTGGTCAAATCCGGCGCTAAGATTCTGATCTGCACGCCGACCAACAACTCGGCTAACGTCATCGCTGAAGCGTTAGTCGATCGTGGCTTGAAAGACTCCATCTTCCGCATCTTGGCGGCTAGTGTCGATCGGTTCGATCTGAGTGAGAAACTAAAATCTGTAACCGTCAGACCGGTGTTTGATGAAGATACGAAACGCATTTACTATCCGATGCCGGAAAAGTTGAACGAGTACCCGATCATTGTGACTACTTTGGACTCTGCTTGGCGGGTCAAGTCGTTGGTTGATTATGTGTTTACGCATATCTTTGTTGATGAGGTTGGTTATTGGATTGATCAAAACAGCATTAAAGTATCGGGGTCATAAATTTAGGCCGGTCAAGTCCCCGAGATGAACATTTGGAAGCCTTTTGCCGACTTTGGTGCCACCAGTCGCCTCATTCTGGCCGGTGATCCCAAACAATTGGGTCCCTTCACCAAGGCGTCCATGCTTGCGGATCCTCAATTCTGCTATAATGATTCCATGGTGGCACGTCTGGCCAACAATCCAGATATTAAAACTGACTTGTACGTTCGACATCCAAAAAAACACCCCTAACTGACCCATTTAGACGCTTCCTGATCATCCTCACCAAAAACTACCGTAGTCACAAGGCTATCGTCGACAGTTTCTCCAACATCTTCTATGATGGCATCATCGAAGACACGCAACCGGAAGGCCATGCATCCCTCTGCAAATACCAGGCCCTCCCGAACGTCGGCTTCCCTGTCGTGTTCCACAGCATCAAGGGTGACGTGTTCCGAGGCCGCAAACGATGGTCGAGGTCAAGTCAAAATCAGCCGGAAGCCGAACTCGTTGTCCAATACATCCAAGATCTCGTTGCAAACCAAGGTGTCAATGAACAAGATATTGGCGTGGTTTCATTCTACCGAAGCCAGACTGATCTCCTTCACCAAATGCTCGGACGCCAATCGAAGGTCACTGTGGATTCAATTGAGCGTTTCCAAGGCGGCGAAAAACGCGTTATCATTATTACTTGTGTGCGTAACGGGAAGAACCTCGGTTTCCTCAAGAATCCTGCCAGATTGAACACTGCCATTTCGCGTGCCAAGCAACTTCTGATCATGATTGGTCATGCTGATAGTTTGGACACTTTGCCAGATTGGAAAAAGTATGTTAATATTTCGGTTACGGTTTATATTAATTTGAAATTACAGGTTCATCGACTACTGCCGCGAAAACAATGCCTTCAAACAGGGAAACTTCATTTGAAAAGGGTCCAGTTGACTGTTGCTGCCACGATTGTATGTATGTAAATTTGATCTTCTTGTTTGTTGTTATGCTTCAGAACGCGAATAAAGAAAGACAATGATTTATCAGGTATAAACTGTATATTTGTGGCACAACTGTTATGAAGTTTACCTAACGAAAAAAAGGAAGGATGTATTCCTTGTTCAAGTTTGTACAGTACAAATATGAAAAAGCATCTATGTCACACTCACAAAGCATACGAATTGCGGCGATTAGTCCAAAAAGTTAAAAGTAAACTGTCACACCAAAATTTCTTCACATTTGTTATAAAAAAGAGGCACTAAAAAACGTAAAAACCTTTTCCCATGAAAAATGTGACGGACATGCAATCATTTGGTTTGGCAAAACGTGCCGATTGAGTCAGCAACGACTAACTTTTTGAAAAACTGCTGGTGCTTGTTGGCCCGGTTCATCAACGCGGACTGTCGACAGTGTTTGCGGATTTCCAGCTTGTTTTTGAATCATGTCCAAAACACCGGTCAAGGCCGCCTCCGGCACACAGTGCAGTAAGTTGTTTCACCTTATTTTGTTTTACGTTAAACTGATGCACAATTGATACGGACTAGTAATCACTGACATTGCAGGTGATGACTTCACGACGCCCCATCGCAAGCCCTCGAAAATGCGACCGTCAAAAGCCATTGACTTTGATGATGACGTCTTCGAGACGCCCATTGGCTCGACTCCCGGCATCACGGATCGTTCTGATGATTCGGGCATTGGTGGCAGCGGTATTTTGGACAGAAAGTAAGTTTTTATAAACTGCATTGTCCGTGTGTGCGGTTATTAAACTTTTGTCGTTTCAGAATCGCCAAAGTCACCCCGATGCCGCGAGTCAAGGCCCTCAGTTCGAAGGTTGAGCCGCCAGTGGCTACGACACAGCGCCTCGGGCACGAAGGGGCTCCATCGCGGCACGTCCGACACGTAAGTTTTGAATTTTGTTAAAACTGGACGCTTTTTTCCTTATGTTACAAATCCATCATTTTCCAGATCACCATCCCCGTCACGCCGCACTTTATCCTTCCAACCCGCTGCCGTCCTCTTACCCGTGTGCCATCGCCGCCCCGAGCCTACCGTACCCCGCCCATGTCGCCAAGCACGCGAAAAGCCATCATCGAAGCTGTCGTCGAGCGACTCTACAAGCCGAAGTACCGTAATGACCCGCCTGCCAAGATGGTTTAACTTGTCTAACCGTAATATTAACCTAATTAGCATGAACAACTGACGCCTATGAATCAATTAGCTTGTTAAATAGAACATTGAATTTAAATAAACACTAAATATTTTAAACAATCAGTAGCCTATTTGAAACAGTTTGGTTCAGGGTCATTGAAGAAACGCCCCAATCGACCCCTATGCTTAGCATTCTATTTGCTTTGCGCCCGGGGCAGCCAGTCCGTGTAAACAAGACGACGACCAGCGAAACAAGTTCCATTTCGCCACGACAACAGTGGATGCCTCGTCGGAAAGTCGTTTTCCTCTCCGTAATGATCGCGTTATCAGTGTATCTCGGCGTGCTGCTTTTCACTGGATCAGTGGTGGCCACAGGGCCACAAGTTAGGACCCAAATTGGGATTCTGGAAGGATTTACGCACGAAAACAGCGATGGCAGCAAAGTCGACGTGTTTTTGGGGGTCAAGTATGCGCAGGCTGGACGGTTTCAGGTGAGATTTGGGGAAGTGATAAACTGGCGTAAAATAGTTTGGGGTTATAAATGTTTCAGAAACCCATGCCGTACCCAGAAGTCACTGGAGTCGTAAAAGCAACAACTTTTGGGCCGAGCTGTTGGCCCCAGGAAGTGCTTCCATCTCGAAGTAATGCGGCAGAGGGGCCGGAATTCGCTGAGGATTGTCTATATTTGAATATTATAAAGCCATCGGAAAAGGTTTGAACTTAAATTTAATACATTTTTATCAATCAAGTTTTAGCCGAAGAACCCAAACGGCTACCCTGTCCTGGTCTACATCCATGGCGGCGGTTTTGTTCGAGGTGATGCCCGTGATTGGGGGTACAAAAGTCTCGCTGAGAAGTTTGCTTCTAAAGGGATCATAGTGGTGACGATACAGTACCGGCTTGGGCCATTTGGTAGGTTTTTAGTAGTTTAAACTGATCCATATGTCAAATTGCATAGGCTTCTTCGCATCCAACACGACCGACATCCCGACCAATCTCGGCCTATTCGACCAAATGTATGCCCTGTTCTTCCTAAACCAGATTCTGCCCAATTTTAATGGGAACCCCTATGAGTTGACCGTACTCGGACATTCGGCTGGTGCCGCGGGAGCGCATGCTTTGGCGATTTCGCCCCAGGCTGGAGGTTTGTGGTTTTAAAACTGGTCGTTCGGCCTTCTAACGGTCATACTTATAAAAAACACACCTTTTAGGCCTCTTCACAAGAATCATCCAACTCTCCGCTTCTCTGTTCAGCACCTGGGCCATCGGCGAGGATGTCATTGCAGAATCCCTCAGCCTCGCGGAACGTCTCGGTTGTCCGAACAACCCAAAACTCCGAGATTGCCTCGAAGCTAAACCCGTTGAAGCTTGGATGGCTGCCATGAAAGAAGTGACCTATGGACGGCCAAGTGTGGCGGAATTCCGATTCCATCCAAAATTAGATGACAGTTTCCTGCCGTTTTCATTGGAAGAGTTGTCCAATGACGCCCCAGCCGTACCAATCTTGTTTGGATTGACAGATGCCGAGTGGGTTCAAATCGGTGAGATTTTATATATATAAATTCAAAACTGTCCAGCCACGATCATCTGGTTTAGTCAATGAACCCTACATGGACATCCGACCCATGCGAGTCCCCGATGCTGATCGAGCCGACTTCAACAAAGAGAAACTTCTTGCCTACTTCGATCGAATCCTTTTTAAAGGTCCAGACGATCCGTTGAAGCCGTTAATCGAAGAGTATATCGACTCTTCCGGGTTGGAAACACCCAACGATTACCTCAAAAAGGCTTCGGAGGTTAGTTTCGCTGACTTTTTTAATTTCAAAACTGGCAGATGTTTACAGATCATCTCCGATGTCATGTTCAACATCCCCGTCATCAACCAAATCCAACATCGGATCAAATCAAAGCAGGAAACGTATCTTTTCTACGAAACCTTTGCGAATCCCGATGTCCGGGCCTCTGACAAGGCTTCATTTGGTAAATTTATATATAAACTGGTCTTTTTAGAATGAATTTCATTGCAGGAGTTCCTCATGGAAACGAGCTAGCTTATCTTTTCCCCGCAGAACGGTCAAATGAGCCCTTCACAAAGGAAGACATCCTCGTCCAAGACGCGCTCATCGACGCCATTGTCTCTTTCGTCAAAACCGGGAAGCCAAAATCCGGCAATCTATCCTGGCCGCAAGTTGGTTCCACTCTCAAGCATGTCCTCCTCACGCCTGACCTCAAGGTCAACAATGAGTACGAGCCAGCGAGGACAAAGTTCTGGACGAAGACACTTCCATCGAGACTTTCCCTCGAAGCGCTTCGAAAGCACCTTCCTTTTGCTCAAAAATATGATACAAAGACAGAACTGTAGTATTTAGTTGTAATTTATAAACTGTTTATAGTGGAGAATGGTAAATTAAGTTGATTTTCCTTGGAAATATATATAAAACAGCCGCAAAACAGCATCCAACACAGCGACCGAGCCACTGGCTGCAGGCAAAGCCCGCACGCGTCTGACTGTGTGTCGGGCGCAGGTTACGCACAAACCATAGCGACCCAGAGCACGCAAGGGTTCCCGCCGCGAAAGCCTGCTACAACGCGACCCACAGCGAGGTCCCAAATTTTCTCGCTTTTGCGCTGGCGGCTGTCATTTTCGCTCGTTTTCTCCCTATTTTTGTACGATTTTGGCACTTATCATGCCGTAGCCGGTCTTATCCCCACCCCAGTTGTACATAGTTGTGTCGGCCATGTCGTCCATGCATCAAAACGATGAATCGGACCCCAACTTTGACGGTCAACAATACTTGGGTGATAATGTATATATCGACCATCTCGACGATGAAGGCGCGTATGGCTTGAATGCTGCCTATGACCCTCCTGGATCGGTTTTCGAGCATGCTGCCACGGATAATGTTGAATATTATGTCGATGAAAGCGCGGGTACCTCGGTCGACGCGAACAATTTCGATGGAAATATGGCGCTGGCTCCCCCTACCTTGGACATGATGGACACGGATCTCCAGCAGGAATTCGACGTCGCTTACGAGCCCCAGCAGCCCGGTGATGAACAGCATCATGTTGAATCCTATTATGAGGAGATGCCGGTAGCAACACGAGCCGAGGACGCTGTCAACATGGGTGCGTCGACGAGTGCGGATGGAAATTATATGAACACGATGGACGGGCTCATCGTCTATCAAGGCGTTGAAGGCCGGCTTCTCGATCAAATGGATGGCCCTGTGCAGTTCTTTGATTCGAACGACCAGCCAATTGTCTATTACAATGGCGATCTTCCGGACGGGGTCCGCTTTGTCCAGACTGAGAACCTCGTGGATTCTGGAGCGGTCCAATACGTCGATGAATATGGGAACTTTGTCGATCCACCGACGAATGAAGTCAAAGAAGGCTACGTGTTACTCGATGAATATGGCAATGAGGTTGTTATGGACAATAATGGCTGTGTGAATGGACAGGTTAGTTACCACCTTTATTATTGGTTGTTTATATAATTTACATTTCAGGAAGTCGAAATTGTCACCTCCGCTCCTCCCTTCCCCGACCATGCAAAGCGCCTTTCCGCTGCCCATACTGCCAAGCGCTCCAAAGCTGAGTTAAGCAGATACAATTACGTCTGTGGTGAATGCAATGTCTGCTATCCACGAGGACAGTACCGAGATTTCGTCAAGCATCTCGATTTGTGTGTCATCCACGCTTTGGTCCGCGGCATCAACCAGCTAAAGATTAACCACAACAATCAACGGGTACAGGAAGCTGCGAGATTGGAACGAATTGTAAGTATACATTTCCACATTTGGGCTTCTTGATATCAAAGTTTTGTATAGTAACATTGTAGGCAAATGAACGGGCTGAGAATAACATGCTTGTGAACCAGAATGAATATAACCCCCACACCCCACCTCCCGAGCTTAATGCAGCCAACGAAACGACCGAAGAAGACTCCCTGGATCACAACGAAGATACCGATCAAGCCCCATTGCTGAAGAAAGGTGAACCCGAGCGCGTGTACCCGAAAATTGAATGCCCATATTGCGGCTTGATGCTTCAACGACACAACTTCCGTGCCCATCACCGTATACATACTGGCGAGCTTCCGTTTCTGTGTCAAATATGCGAGAAAGGTTTTCGGTAAGCTTGAATATTGATTGTTTATTGATTGATTTTTATTTTGATATCTTTACAGTACCACCTCCGCGCTTCGGGTGCATCTTCGCTCACATACCGGCGAACGTCCTTACTCGTGTCTCATGTGCTCCTACGCCACCATCACAAAGCGCAATCTCGACCGTCACGTCTACAACAACCATATCAAGGAAAACGCGAACAAGAAGGATAATGGCAACAATGATAGTTCAATGCGCATACGTCGAGGGCATTACCGACCGTTTACCGACACTTCGTTGATCGAAGAAATTCAAGCTCAACATCGACAAAATGCCTATGAAAACGTGATGGCTGCCATTGGTCGAAACGATGTCGAAAGCGTAATTGCTCACATTACGAACGACGTCGCGAAACATCGAGACGTAGAAGGGCGTTCTTTGCTTCAGTTGGCTTTTGAAAGCAGTGCGTATCCCATTTGTGAGTATCTGATTCGGCGGTTTCGTGGTTGTTTTAAGCCTGAGGAGGTATGTTTGTTACTTGTTTTTACGACTCTCTTCCTTATCAGCTTCTTTCAGATTCGCTCCTACGGCCAACTCCCTGATGATCAAAATAAGTGATGTACATATCGTTTTCAAAATGCTTTAATGAATTATGATTTTATTGCATTGTTCTCGGTGGTGTTTCACAAGGTTAATATTCCTTGATTATCTTTGACTTTGTTCATGTTTGTATATCTATGTTGTTTAAGGTGTATGCGGTGGCTGTTGGCGGTTCGCTTTTCTTCCTCCATGGCCCGAGTCCTTTGTGTGGCCGAAAAGAACGATGCCGCGAAGAACATTGCCTTGCAACTCTCTGGCAACCGGTTCCAACGTGCTGAAGGCCGAAGCAAGTACAACAAGCTTTACTCATTCGATGGCCAGTTTCGAGGACAACCTGCCAAGTTTGTCATGACTTCTGTCTCCGGTCATTTGATGACCCTCGATTTTGGCCAAGGCTACAAAGAATGGCGCCCTGCTACGACCGGTGAACTCTTCTCGGCGCCAGTGATTCGGTCGGTGAATCCGAACATGTTGCAGATTGAACAGACTTTGAAGTAAGTTACTTTTACTTTTCTATTTAGCCGAGATTTACACTTCTCTTTCTTCAGGGAACAAAGCCGTGGTGCCGAAATCCTCGTCATTTGGACAGACTGTGATCGCGAAGGCGAAAACATCGGTGCTGAAATCGTTTCCGTATGCCTGTCCGTCAACCCCAGACTTGATGTTTATCGTGCACGCTTCTCTGAGATCACCTATCAAGCTGTGACGCGAGCATTGAACAACGTTATCCGCCTTGACCAGAACGAAGTAGATGCCGTCGACTGCCGTTCCGAACTTGACTTGCGCATCGGCGCCGCTTTCACTCGTCTTCAAACTCTTCACCTCCAATCAACCGTTCCTACCGTTCTGGACGGCGTCGTTTCTTATGGATCCTGCCAGTTTCCCACACTTGGATTCGTCGTTGAGCGATACAAGGCCATCAAGGACTTTGTTCCCGAACCTTTTTGGCGTCTTGTCGGCAAACACAAACGCGATGGTGTTGATGTTGAGTTTGTGTGGGATCGCAATCGTTTGTTCGACAAGCAGATTACCGAGACCTTTCATGAAGTCTGCAACGATGCGGATTATGCCACCGTCACCAGTGTCCAGAAAGCTCCAAAGAGTCGTTGGCGTCCTGTCGCTCTTGACACTGTCGAGTTTGAAAAGTTGGCGGTTCGAAAGTTGCGAATGTCTGCCAAAGATGCTATGGCCGCCGCAGAACGACTTTACACAAGTGGTTATGTCTCTTATCCACGTACTGAAACCAACATTTTCCCGAAAGAAATGGATTTAGCTTCACTTGTCACAGCTCAAGGCAACTCTCCTGATTGGGGTCCGTTTGCTCAGGATATCATGACTCGTGGTGGTCCCAATCCGAGGAATGGAGTCAAGACAGATGAAGCACATCCTCCGATTCATACACTGAAGCCTGCAACGAAGCAAGAACTGACTCGAGATTGGGCGGTGTACGAGCTTATCACACGTCACTTCCTTGCATGCGTTTCCCGAAATGCAACTGGTCAATCAACGACAGTCAAGGTGGACGTTTCGGATGAGGTTTTCAACGCCAATGGCATAGTCATCGAAGACCGTGGCTACCTTGATGTCTACAAGTACGACAACTGGTATGGAAAGATGTTGCCGCCATATCAAGAGGCTGAGCGGTTGAAGGACTTCAAAGTTGACATCAATGAAGGCAGTACCACGGCACCGCTGTTGTTGAACGAAGGTATGTGGTTTTGTTATCTTTGGCTATAAATTGTTTTATTATCTTGTTCCTTTTCAGCTGACTTGATCGCCTTGATGGACAAACACGGTATCGGCACGGATGCAACTCACGCTGAACACATTGAGAAGATCAAGGAACGCCAATACGTTGCCCTCAACCCTGACAAGCGCTTTATCCCTGGCTTTCTTGGCCTCGCACTTGTCGATGCTTACAACGAGATGGGTTTCGAGATGAGCAAGCCGGTGCTACGATCAACGCTGGAACGTGGACTCGTCGATATCTGCAATGGCACCCGGACCAAGGCTGATGTTTTGGCAGAACAGTTGCAGTCTTACAAGCGCATTTTTGACCGTACCGAAGACCGCATTATCCTCCTGTCCGACATTTTCAAGCGTTACGTTGGAGCTCAGAATCTTGCTGGAGCGGCTGCTGGTAACCATGCTCCGGCTCGTGGTGGCAGAGGTGCAGGACGTGGTGGTCGAGGAGGCAGTACGGCCGCTGTTGCTAATCGTGGTGGAGCCGCGGCGCAACGTGGTCGAGGAGGAGGACGTGGTGGTGGAAATGCTCCAGCCGCCCCATCTTTCAACTTCCCTACTGCTGGTGTACAGAATCCTCCGCCCAACAACTATCAAAGTTCTCGGCCCCCACAAGCTCCTGGACCGCGTCCTGTCGTTCAAGCTCCTCGGAATGCGCTACCACCACCCGGAAATGGCAATCCTAATCCAATTGTTTGTGGTTGTGGGGTCCCAGCTCCAGTTCGCACTGCGAACACATCTGCTAATCGGGGCCGTAGATTTTATGGATGTGCTAAACAGCGTGACGACCCCTCTCGTTGCAACTTTTTCCAGTGGGAAACCTAATCCAAGTTTTATTCTTCCATCTTTGACCGTTTTTGATTGTATCACACTTTTTATTGCGGGTTGTGGTTACGCGTTAAACTATTTATGCCTACTTCGTTCGATCGTGTCGTTCTTTGGTTTGCGAGTCCACTGATATATCTTTCGTTTCTTTGAACGTTACTCATGATGATTTTCTTTGCAGGGTTAATCGTCCGGCGTTCCGTTGCTGAACGAAAAAACTACAATCATGGCTGTCGGCAAGTCCAAGAAGATGATCAAGAAGGGTAACAAGAAGAAGGTCATCGACCCCTTCACCCGCAAGGAGTGGTACGACGTTAAGGCTCCGTCCATGTTCACCAACCGCCAGGTCGGCAAGACCCTCGTTAACCGCACCCAAGGTACCAAGATTGCCTCGGACTTCCTCAAGGGCCGCGTCTACGAAGTCTCCCTCGGCGATCTTAACTCGGTCGACTCCGACTTCAAGAAGTTCCGCCTCGTCTGCGAAGATGTCCAGGGCCGTGAATGCCTCACTAACTTCCACAGCATGAAGTTCACCCACGACAAGATGTGCTCCATCATCCGCAAGTGGCACGTAAGTGAACTTTTGCTTGATTGGTTTTTGGTGGATTCCAATTTTCCCGTTTTCAGACCCTTATCGAGGGCAACGTCGCCGTCCGTACCACCGATGGTTACCTGCTCCGCGTTTTCTGCATTGGCTTCACCAAGCGCGATGCTCACCAAATCAAGAAGACCGCCTACGCTCAGTCCTCCAAGGTCCGCGCCATCCGCGCTCGCATGACCAAGCACATCCAAAAGGAAGTTTCCGGCTCTGACCTCAAGACCGTTGTCAAGAAGCTCATCGCTGGCTCGATCGAGAAGGAAATTGAGCGCAGGACGACCTACCTCCACCCTCTCCACGATGTGTACATCAACAAGGTTAAGGTTATCAAGAAGCCCAAGTTCGAGCACGGCCGTCTCTTCGATCTGCACGGTGATGCCGGTACCACCGTCAACGAAGCCGGTGAGACCGTCTCTCGCCCTGACTTCCACGAACCCCCAGTCCAAGAGAGCGTGTAAGCTGAATTTGTTGATTTCTTAATCTTACTCACTCGCTTTGTAATGTGGAGTTGTTTTTAACGTCTATTGAAAATAAATTGTTATCTGTTTTCGTCAATGTTCACTACAATTTTAGAATTTACGTATTATATGCGATCAGTTATGCTATTAGCGTATAAGAGGGGGTTAATCATTCATTCATTAAATTTTCGGTTTTTTAACGAACGAATCGTAGTCTACCGGAAGTGAAGCAATTTAAAGTAATTTAGTGGGTAATTTTAGTCTGGTAAAAAAGTGGCAGCATTGTACAGACTTCCTTCAATGTACTTATTACTCACTAATGCCGAAGTTGCATGTTCTCAAACCCCCGTAGGATATAAACGTAGCCATTCATACGGGCCTAATTATTGAGGATCCGGAAATACCCATTTCAAAAACATGACTAGGGACCGGCAGGTCACGAAAATTTTGAATGCGTACCGAGTGTTCCCCGGTATACTGTAC